>JAJJMB010015001.1:1346628-1469531 GCA_023531105.1 Papaver atlanticum
CCCCCCCCCCCCCCCCCCCCCCCCCCCCCGGATAGTGGCAAACATTTATGAAAATTTCCAACAAATGCCGGCATGGTTTTTTCGGTTGAATACAATGCTGTCTTGCCTTTCAAAATGGGGGATACTATTGGCCGGCATGGACGTAGTATGAATACAATGCCGGGAATGCTGTTGCAACAATTGTATTCATACTACGTCCATGCCGGCACCGAGCTATTTCAGCTGCAACAATGGTGGATTCAAAGAAAAAAAACAAATTTTCAACACATTGGCACCTTTACCTGAGTATTGGGAGTGCTTGTACAATCATCCTCCATTTTTACCAAAAAAAGTTCCCTCTCAATTTTTTCCCTCCTTCTACTCTCACCTCACTCACCCAAATACAAATAAAAATACACACTAATCATTTATCAAATAATCTTATGAATTTACTAATTATAATTAAGCACTAAACCTGATTAGTGAGAGGTAGATTAGGTATTATATAAAATACTTAGATAAGGGTTGACCCTGATTTGATATTTGGATCTAGTTTTTGTCTTTTTCCTCTATCCCCCAATTAGTTTTGATATCCCCCAATTGCGCGTTCTATCAAAGCCCAAGGACTGTTTATATCACTAAAACTAGAAATGAATTCCCATTGTTTAATTCTTAAGTTTTTATCTAAAGCACCATACACAAAAGAAATATTAAAATTGACAAAAGGGGAGATTGTTAGAGCACTGCTCGGTCGAACTCGCATGCGTTGCTATCTCAAGCATGTTTGTCAATGTTAGTGATCAAAACTATAAGTCTTGATTTCTAGCCTATTTATAGATGTCTAGGACTAGGACATAGATTGTGTAGTTGAGCATTAGACTTCACGGCGTTCATCATTTGAAGACGAAGAACTACTAAGGGGAGCTTGTGGAACTTCATCAACAAAAGGTATGTGGAGACTGAAACTCATCTATCACTTGGAAAGTCTATTTCTACTTTATCTCCTATATTGAGACATAAGTCGTATTACGATATAGTTTTCTATTATACACATTTGAGATTTCGAGCTGAGTTTATCTCGCTTACATATTTCTGGAAATATGTGTTGGCAAGCTTTTGCTTCGACCAAGTTCATCTTATATTCTTGACGAAAGTCAGAATATGATCATGTGAAAATTGCTGAGTAACATCTTACATAGTTTGTGTGATACAATCATTTGGTGTAGACTTGGAATGTTTCGTTATGATTATTTCAATATCTTGAAAATTGCTTTGATGCTAATAGTGTGTGAAAACGGCTATTGATCCTCTAAGAAAGTTTCAATGATTGAAATAAAGAGTTTAGAATCAAGTAACCATGTTTGGATATAAACATAGTGTGTTCTCACATTTGTGTATAAGTCCAAAACTGGGAACCTGAAGTATCCGTACGCGTACTGGCGGTTGTTGGATGTCTGGGCAAGTATGCGTACCTGTACGCATACTAGCGGAAGTCTCACGTTCGTGAATTTCTGCTGGAGTTTGGAAGTATGAATTGGTATGCGCACCCGTACGTGTACTGGCATAACTAAACTCGGTCCGGCTACTTAAGTATGCGTACCCGTTTGCATACTTGAGTTGGTTACTTTCTAAAATCGGTTGTACATGAACTTACACATTTATAAAAATAAGGAATGCAATCTTTGCAAACCGTGGCTATAATGTTCATGAATTGATTCGAGTGAATCAAACCGATTTTGTTTCAATTGTGTTCTTGTATACTTCTATGATAATATAGCAATTGAACGACTCTTTAACTAGTTTCATTTGAGTCATTTGAACTAGTTATGGTTAAGATGAATAAGGTTGATATGAGAATAATCATATGGCTAACTTCGGTTAACTATTGTCGAGCCAACATGATGTACACGTTTGGGTACGGTTACATAAACCTAAATGAGGGTACATTTCATTTGTGTATAACAAGCTAAGTTCGATCTAACGGTTGAAAGATATTAGCTTGGTTGAATCAGGTTTTTCATCTAACGGTGAATATTGAATGCTTTGTTACCAAGGTAACTTGGATTGCAAACCCTGATTTGAAAACTATATAAAGGAGAACTTTAGCAACTGGGAAACCTAATCCCCACACCTCATGTGTGTTACTATTTGCATCAACTAGAGTCGATTCTCTTTTAACCTTAGGTTTCTATCGAGACCCTGTAGGTTAACGACTTCAAAGACTTCATTGGGATTGTGAAGCCAAACCCAACTATTTTCTTTGTAGTTGCGTGTTCTGATCTTGCCCGATTCTATCGTTTGAGTACTATCTTCTCTAATATTTGCTCGAGATTTAATCTCTGGTAGGCAAGATAAAAAGTAATCACAAACACCTTCGTCTCATCGTTTGTGATTCCACAATATCTAGTTTCGCTATCATACGATTTAGATTATTGTGAGGTGATTGATAATACTAGGCTGTTCTTCGGGAATATAAGACCGGTTTATAAATTGGGTCCTGTTCACCTTGATTTATCAAAAGACGGAACAAAAATTCATAGGTATTTCTGTGTTAGACAGATTTATCTATTCCAATAGACTTTTCTGTGTGAGACAGATTTGTTTATCAAGTCTTCGACTTTGGGTTGTAGCAACTCTTAGTTGTGGGTGAGATCAGCTAAGGGAATCAAGTGCGTAGTATTCTGTTGGGATCAGAGACGTAAGGAACGCAACTGTACCTTGAAATCAATGTGAGATTGATTAGGGTTCAACTACAGTCCAGTCCGAAGTTCATTGGTAGTAGGCTAGTGTCTGTAGCAGCTTAATACAATGTGGTGTTCAAACTGGACTAGGTCCCGGGGTTTTCTGCATTTGCGGTTTTCCTCGTTAATAAAATTCTGGTGTCTGTGTTATTTCTTTTCCGCATTATATTTTGTTATATAATTGAAATATCACAGGTTGTGCGTTAATATCAATCAATTAGATAATCAAACCTTTGGTTGTTGATTTAAATTGATTGACACTTGAACATTGGTCTCTGGTACCGTTCAAGTTGTTTCACATAATAATCAGGCTCGCGGATTTCTATCTGTTTGATTTGTTGATTACGTTTTGAAACAGAGATATTAAACTCTTTGATATACTTTTCTCTAGATTGAGTCTGATTGTCTAGTTAATTCTCTAGAAAGTATATTTAAGTAAGTCCTCTCAGATTGCCAAATGAATTGTTGGGTGTGGTTGTTAGACCCCTGCATTTTCAATGAATTATATCTGTAGCAGATTTGAAGCTTTCCATACCTCCTCATCTTCATTATTTAAACTCATCTCTATTCTTCTCCTCTTTGTGTTCCCTATCAATTTCACTGTCAAAGATTCTAAGACTTGCTGCAGTTGTTGCCATATTTTCGACTCTTTCAGCTCCTCCCAAAGGCCGACCTTGAGCTTCTGTTTCTTCTCTTTCTTCATTATAGATAAACACCTTTGGCATGTTTTTCTTGTATTCTATAATTATAGGTTTACATTTTTCATCAGAGTGCTCTCCATCAACATGCCAGCATTTCCTGCAAGTCCCATGAGGTATGACCATGTAGAATATTTTCACCTTGATTGTTTATCTATCTGCTCCATCCAGAATGATAGTTTTTGTTTGGTGTACCAGAGCTGTTGTTAAATCTGAAATGACATGAGCATGGTACTCTCCTTGAGCATTCACATGACCAATTAATGTAAGAACTTTTCCAATCTTCTCAGCTACTTTTTTTGGCAACATAACCCTTCTCAACCATATCACTTCTCAGCACAAAGCTTACCCAGAAATCTTGAACTGTAAAGTCTATATCTTCAATTCTTAACTCACTACTCCACATGCGCATAGTAAGCAATTTACCATGAACTCTATTAGGAATTGAATAAATAGCTGCTGCAAAGTCACCAGCATTTGAGAATTTGATAATAAAAACCTTTGGATCATCTGTTTTTTGAATAATAAGTCTACCAGTTGGTGTCCAAGCATTATTCAAAGCAAACGCCATTTCTCCTTTCCTTAATCCTCTTGGATCATCTCCTTTCTTGATTTCTTTGAATAGCTTGACTATAACTCTGGAGAACTTACCTTTATCAATTAAGTTAGCAGCATCTCGAAGAAATTTAACATAATACTTGAAGGAGTCTGATAAAGGAAGAACTTGATCTTCTAGCAGTTCATTGAGATGAGTAATGTAGTTTTCAGTTGGGATATCTAACATTTTCCCAGCGAGAAAAGATATTGAAGGAACATTTTTTTCCCGAGTTGTAAGTAGTAAGGTTTGATTTTTGACAGTGAGTTTCTGTTTTTTTCTTTCTAAAAGAGATGTAATTGAAAAATGAGGAGCTGGATTTCTTATAAGTAATATTTTGGCATGCAAATAGTGAAATAGTGTTTCTGTTTTTTGATGTCACTTGTAAGGAAAGAAAGGGTTTTTGCAGGGAATGATTGTTGATTGAAGATTTGCATGAGATCTCTAAACTGCAACATTCTATATTAACTGCCACTTCTGCAAAAAACAGTGTTTCTTCCTTATTAGAAGGATTTTTATTATTTAAGGAAGACAAACTGACTGTATGAGAAGGCAAAATAATTCTGAGAGTATTTGCCACTTGGAAGAAGTGATCGATATTATCTATATTTTGAGGAAAACTATCTCTGACGATGGTTGTAAGCCTGACGTTTGCTTCCTTTTTAAAAGAAAACTTCTCTAGCATACACAAACTGGTGGTAATGATTGCCATATTCTCAAACTCCTTGGAAGTTAAGTAATTTCTATTGTCTTCATTTGAAATTTGAGATTCTTTTCTTTCTCTAGTGAAAATTTCACCGCCTTGGAGAGAAACAGTGTCATTGTACTGTAGCACAAATTTTCTTCTCGAAATCGAGTCACTGACCTTAAATGGCCTCCACTGATCTTTAGCTCTAACAACTCTTCCCTGCAGGACAAGGAAATTAAACAACAGAGGATAAGAAATAGATGCATTAGTTTGATCATAATGAGCAATTGAAAAAATTGAACAAGAAAAGATGATCTGAAAAGAAAGAAAACAAATTGGAGAAAAGGAAGGAGGGGATAACAGAACAAAACTCTTGAATGGACGCGGAACATGAAAAGAAGGAAGGAGATAGAGAATTAAACGAGTTGATATGAAAGAAAAAAAAACGAATTATATAAGGAAAACCTAAAAAAACAAAACCTAACTAGAAAAATTAAAAGGAAAAAGAAAAAATTTGAACAGGAGAGGACCAAATTTAATTGAAAAGGAGCAATAAAGAAAATAAGGAAAGGGAAGATCAAAGATTAATCTCAGATTTTCATGGCAGACAGACAAAGATTGGGCATTGGGTTGACTCCATTGAATAAAACATAATGAGTAGTTGTTGAGATACATTGGTGTACCAAGTTACACCATTTCTCATTGAAGTCAAATATGATCACTGTTTGCATTAAAAATTCCATTCGACTCTATTGAATGCTTTTGACATTTCGATATTTAGTCCCATGAATGCTTTTTTTGACTTTGAGTTTTTCATTTTATGAATAATTTCATACGCTATCGTGATATTTTAAGAAATCTGCTCTCCAGGAATGAAAGCAGATTGATAAGGAGATATCATTATAGTCAGTAGACTTTTCATCCCAACTGTCATCAGTTTAAAAATCAATTTATATGTTGTGTTGGCCAGAGCAATAGGACTGAACTCTGCCGGAGTTGTTGGATTTAGAGTTTTTGGTACCAGGGAGATGAATGATGGATTCATTTCCTTTAGAAACGTTCTTCCACTCTATCACCTCCTTTCTATTCCATTTTTAAAATCCGATAGATAGTAGTATCTCATCGCCTCACGGCCCTCACCTCTCTATCCCATTTTAAACGGGATAGGGTCCTATCGCCTCACCGCGCTATCCCACTGCCCTTGCTGTTGGGACATTAGATGAAACTATAAGTTATGGACAAAACTATAAGTTCAGCCATCTAGCTTACGAATTAGAGAATTTAGCTCAGTGGAAATTCAAGTTCGGTCAGGAAAAACCGAAAAAAAGATGAAATACTAGGACAACATTTTAAGACGACAGAGAAGAGATAACATACAATTACAAGCATACACCAACCATCAAAAGAAAAGAAGAACGAGTAAAGGAATTCGGTTGTGGACCCCACAGGGAGAGGGAACAATCTCACCAGTTCCCGCCATAAACCACGCTCTTCATTTATGTTCCCTGCTTGGATTGCCTTTTTTTCAATTAAATATCTCTTTCCTCCTTTTTCTCTCGCTTTTTTGTCTTTACAGAGTTAAAAGTTAAAAACAGTACTCAACTTTTTAAGAATTCAACATACCATGTTATCATTAAACCCCAATTATCTAAATATCCTGTACTCATTCTCATTAATCCAATATCTAATAATTCCATTCTCTTTTCCCCATTAAAGTACACCACAGAGAAATTAAACTAAAATGATTCAAGATAAACTAATAATAGCAGTATCTATATTTTTAGTGCTGCCATTTTGTTTTCCCTGGACTTTGTTCATAATTATCACCATTCTTTTCTTTGCCACTATTATCTGAGTATTTGTTAACAGAAAGTTTCAAAACTACTTTAAAATGTATATCATACTTTCACACTCTCGTGTTGAAATTATCAGGCTCATGCTAGGCCAAGATACTAAATCAATATGTGATATTCCGCAAGACCTGATAACCGAATGTGGTCTTAACCTGAGAAGCCACTTTATAGTTATCCTGATATCCAACAGAAAATTTGAAAACGGCATGATTCTGTAGGCTTTGGTGTTAAACTCTGCCTGATACCTCATTCAACTCAAAACTGATGCGGATTTTAAAGCCCTCTGAAAATGTATCAGGTATCCTATGTTGTACGGAGGCTCTCAAATTTCAAAATGGTCACGCATCCGACGTTTGGAATCGGATGTGAATCGGCGTTCACATCATGCCATATACAATTAGCATAAATGCGTAGTAGTATTGCCCACAATTTTGTATATACTATGATATAAATGTGTATTTCCACATCTCCATTTTTTGAGAAATTCATGTCGTGTAGTATCGGCGCCAGTACTGCTTCCTAGCAGGTACCGCAGTGGACAATTCGCGCTAATCTCATTATTCTCCTCAACTGTCAAACCCAAAGTTACCATGTTTTCAGCATTTTTTGGTTTTGCCATTGTGACTGATGCTCCTATTCCATACAGTTAGTTGTCAAGCACAGAAGAGATTGCACTAAGTAGTAAAACCTAACCCCACATTTTTTCACTGTTGACATAAATTCCAGTTCGGTCAAGTTTCTATCTGTGTATTTATTTTTGTCAGAATAAAAAGAAGATCGATCCATTAAGACTCTGTTCAAACAAACCATGTGACCAGTGAACCCAAAGTATCCCAGTATCTCTTTCTCTCTCAAGAAAAAATCTTTTTAGACAGCTTTTATCACTATCAGTATACCATTTTCCCACTCCTAATCCTATATTTATTCCCACAATCATCTGGAGTCAGAACCCAAAAAATTCCAATGGGTTTTCATTCCCATATTACTATTTTCTTCACTTTGTTTGCTTTTCTACTTCTGTTCATACAGGAAGCAAGAACTGAGGATTACAGTGTGAGCAGTAATAGTAGTAGTAGTTTTAATGAGAGGAAACTGAGAAATAATTGTAATATCTTCCAAGGAAAATGGGTTTATGATAACTCATACCCTCTTTATGATTCATCACAATGTCCCTTCATAGATCCACAGTTTGATTGTCAAAAATATGGTAGACCTGATAAACTTTACCTTAAATACAGATGGCAACCAAATAATTGCAATTTACCTAGGTACTACTTACATTTTCTGAACTTCTTTCTCTTTTAGTACTTTTTTTGTTGTTGTTGCAGATTTGTATTTTTGTTTTGAGGAAAAAGTTTGATTAAATGGGTTTGTGTTTTTTGTTGTTGAAAGGTTTAATGGTTTGGATTTCTTATGGAGATGGAGAGGGAAGAACATAATGTTTGTTGGTGACTCACTGGGTTCAAATCAATGGCAATCTTTGACATGCTTGATTCATGCTTCAGTACCCAAATCAAAGACTATAGTAGTCAGAACAAATGCTCTGTCTTCAGTCACGTTCGTGGTCAGTCTCTCTCTTTCTATAATCACCATGAATACACATAGAATACGGCTCTGTGTTATTTTGCAGGATAAGATTCTATCTGTCCATCTAGTTGGCAAAATTTCCAAAACTATCCACAGTTTCTGCTATTCTAGCAGGTTACAGAGTCAAAATCTGTACATTTTGAAATTATAATAACCAAGATTTTCAAAAATTTGATTGCAGGATTATAAGCTGAAAATTTCACTCTTTCATACACCATACATAGTAGATTTAGTCAAGGAGGAAGTTGGTTTAGTTTTGAACTTGGGTTCGATCGCGCATGGTAGATCATGGAGGAAAATGGATGTGTTGATCTTTAACTCTTGGCATTGGTGGACTCACCGTGGAAGAACCCAACCGTATGTCCATTAGTAAACTCTATGACTGTACTTTTGATCATCAACTTTGACAGTCTAATGGTTTTGGTGTATGTTTGCAGATGGAACTACATCAGAGACGGGAACAAGTTATACAAAGACATGAATCCATTGGTTGCTTTCTACAAAGGAATGACAACTTGGGCGAGATGGGTCGACAAAAACATTGATTTTTCTAGAACCAAGGTCTTCTTACAAGGGATATCTCCCGTGCATTACGAGTAAGCGTTCTCAAGTATAATAAGTAGTTTGTCAGATTTTTAAACACCAACTTCATACTTGATTGTTTTTGGCCTGGCCCCCCTTCACTATTTTCATGCATTTTATTTTCAATAGAAGTGTCATCACTATCTCAGTGCATCAATTTTTAAAATAGGCAACTTCACAGACACATACATCGAGAATCAATAAGCTGATCAGTCTCGGAATATTTAAAAGATCTAACTTGCATAACCTGTGTATGAGATTGTTCAGAAATAATAATGTGAGGTCAGGGATAATGATTTTTAGAGCAAATACTAAATGATTGCTCAGACTTGAATTATCAATGGCATTACCGGCTTAACATATTGTTGAGATTATTAGTCCCACACTGTTTGGGCATCTAAGATCCTGCGGTTTATAATCCCTTAGAGCCTCTCCACTCATTGCCAAATGGTTTTGAGTTGGATGCCCGTATTCAAACATGGTATCAGAGCAGGCTATTTGCGACGAGTCATTTGACGGCGCCTTTACTCCACGTCACCCGATTTAATTGTCCACGTGTTACACCCAACGAGGCTACACGTGAGGGGGCGTGTTGAGATTATTAGTCCCACATTGTCTGGGCATCTAAGATCCTACGGTTTATATCCCTTAGGGCCTCTCCACTCATTGCCAATTGGTTTTGAGTTGGATGTCCGTATTCTAACTCATATATTTAACCCATTCTTTGTATGTAATGCAGAGGGAACGAATGGCATAATAACCCATGGACGGATTGCAGAAGTGAGACGCAGCCAGTATTCGGGACAAGGTATCCTGCACGTTTGCCTCCACAGATGTATGTGGAGTACAAAGTTTTCAGCAGAATTAAAAAACCAGTGTACCTCCTAGACGTTACTCAACTCTCGCAGCTAAGAAAAGATGCTCATCCCACGGCTTACAGCGGCAAACACAGTGGAGTTGACTGCAGTCATTGGTGTCTTCCTGGACTGCCAGATACTTGGAACCAACTTCTCTATGCAGCTCTTGTCCTCTGATGAGGAGGATCAATTCAAATATTGTACATGGGAGAAACCGGTCCTGTCATTCTTGTTGTAAAGGGAAATATTGACTATTTTTTTCCTTGGAATCAGATAAGGAGGTGGATGTTCATTGGTTGTAAAGTATATTATTCATGCCATCAATTGGCAAAATTGGAGAACTTAGTGGTTTGCTACCTAAGAAGATTCACAGTTTAGTTTACGTGAACGTGAAATAAAGAATGTTGTCACTGAATGTTCATTAAAGCCAAACCAAGAAAAGAAAATACAAGGTCTAAACTGAAATTCTATTGTGGTGAAACATTCTTAAAGAGGCCAAATCTAACCCTTACACATTATTGTGTTGGTTGTGTAGGTAATGAACCTCGAAATAGAATTACTCTACTCTGGAGGTGCCCTAGAGAATGAGAATCTACATGATGATGGTTTGAGATGCAACAATGTTGCCATTGTATCATTAACTGCATCTAATGTTAAGGTAACTCTAAGAGAAGTAGTTTAAATTTGGATAATTTGATGCAGAAACGCAACATCAAATTCAATCATTTTACTCGCCTATTTAACATGCTATAAGTTTTTCACAGTACAATCATACACAACTGACTTCCCAAGTTGTTGAGTTTCGAGTGGCTCAGTGAGTAAAAACAAACGGCATGTAGAGCATTGTGGCTGAAAGATGAGTAGGGCAATAAAGGAAATCAAGTACATAATGCCCAATGTAAGAGACAAGCAAGTGCAACTTCTGACATATACTTGAACACTTGAATTAACCCAAAACATAAATGTTCACACAAACTTTGTAGGATAGGTGATTGAAAAGCTTACCTATAATATACTGATAAAAGAGGAAAAGGAAGACTAGTATCCCACATATACGGCAGCATTAACTATATAGCAATCCTCATTCTTATCTCCCATTTCTTCGACAAGCACACCACTTGAGCATATTAGTCCGCCATCCACAACATCGACGCTAAGAATTTTGCCACTGCAATGAAAAATTGAAGCTACAGTAATGCCATTTCCATAAGATGGTTTAAGGTGGTCAGTGACAGACTGACCAAGCTCACAACCATAAGAGCATACCAAGAACATGTAAATAATACAATGACAAGTGACTGATAACAAATGACAATCATGTTTAACATGGAATTCTTCAGTAGTATGATCGTATTTTTACATAACTACCCAAAGATGTGAAAGTATTGGTAAGAAATTTACGTCCAAGGGCAATAAAAATTACAACTGAAGCTCTGAGTTATAATGCATCGCCTAAGCTCTTACTTTTCCTACTCTAGCTACTACCTAACCTACTAAAACTAGCAAAATTTCTTGTAGTTTCTTATAATCACTGAAATTCCATTGGAATTTGAATTTAATACATGTAAAAATTGCAGCAAAAGATAGACTTCGAAAGTTCTTGGTGATTGTTTGGGGTACTAAAAGTTCAGTATTTGACGATACTCAAAGTGAAAAGATACAACCTCTACTACATTTCCTTTATAGCACCTTTAACTGAGAATCAAGACCACTCAATCAGATAACCTGGGTGAGGGTGGTCTTTACCAACATCAATTTGGTTGCCTAGTTAACATCAAAACTTACTAACAAAAATGTGGCATGTCCTCATCATATTGTGGACTGTCAATTTTTTATATCTAATCCTTAAATGATGAAAACTGCGAAAATCAATTAAGGTGAACACCTACTACCTTGGGTAACAGGTTTCAACAAAACATTTTGTCTATAGGAGACAACCTCATTCTGTAAGAAGTTCTTGAGAATAATTACGCTTTACTTACTAGCTACAACCATCTCTTTTTCAACAGTAAAAAAGAAAATTTATCAGAAGTTTGGCAAGTATAATCCAGATTAGGCCTTAGAAGTTACCCAGTTATCCACAAGAATGCAATCTTTTTTCCGTTCAGAACTATCATAAGGGGAACACGGAATACAAATTGGTGAATACTGGTGGATGTAGAACTGCAAATACTCACTATGGAAAGACTGATTTGACCCGTTCGATGTCCAGAAATTGTTGTACAGCTCGAGGAACTCCAAGTTTGATTTCAAGCTTCATTTGATCAAAATTAACACCAGGTATGGACCCTAAAACATTTAAACAATTACAAAGAGAACTCCATTTGCAAGTTCAACAAAACCCTAATTTCTGTACCATACTAGAATGAAACCTAAACATGAGTCATCTAACTTAATCACAAATCAGAAGACAAAAACTCATGCAACTGTAAAAAATTTAAAAATTCAAGAAGTGCACCTCTTCGGAAAGCTGGAATCGAATTAGACGAAATCGCATCTTTACAAGCCCGCATTGCCGCAGATGTAATGTCTTGTCTGTATATAACAATTATAAACAGGAAATATATTAGAAAACAGTAAGAGAGATTTCAAGATACAGTTAAGAGTGAGAGGGAACAGAACAGACCCATGCTGATCATAACCAACACCCATCTCGACAAACAATAAATTCATGGAGTTATTGAAGTTGGGTTTAGCAGAAGTAGTTTGTTCGCTTGTCATGGCTGATTTAGGTGGGGATTTGTTGGAGATGCAAAGTGAATTGAAACCAAGAAACCTAATCGGAATATTAGATAGAGATCGAATGTTGATACACCGATTAGTAGTACTAATACTGGTTGGATTCCGAAAACCGGAGGAATTATAAAAGGAAATGGAAGAATGAAAGACTGAGTTACTCATGTCCTTCTCTTGGCTGATTCGGGTTCTTCTTCGTGTGCTGTGGACAAAGGATTTGGGGTAAACTTCTTTTAATCCAACGGATAGGAACAAATAAAGGTTTGATTCTGTTGGCGGATTTACCAATCTCGAAGGAGATGCCAACGTGGTACCCTCTGCTTTTAACAAAATTCCGTGACATATCCCCATCTCCGGTTTGGCTGTCTAAAATAAAAACAAAAGTTTTCTTCAATGGTTCTTCTTCTTCGATTCCGTTTCAGCAATGGATTAATTTCAAATTTGTACCTCTATAACTGATTTAGTTATTTTGACGTTTTGGTGTTTGTTCTAGCATGAGTATGGGATATCTTCATCTTCATTTTGCCTCAAGGACTCAACTTAGAAGCATCCTACCCCGAGGTAACTTTTTCTAAATTCATGTATTGGTTAATATTTCTTTCATCAGATAAATGATCTGGAATTAGATTGTTCTGATTGTTTCAGCGTTAGACTACCACCATACAATAGTAAACTAGGAAGGCAGGAATTCCAGACTATCTAAATAAAACTAATGATGCCTTCGTTTTGCTTCGGTATGTTTGCTGAATGAATATTTCCTTTTTTTTGTTTTTTTTGGTTCCTAGCTGCTTAATATCTCTATGCTTGACAACAAGAAAAACAATATGTCATAAGAAAAGCAACGTAGCTTCAAAGCTCACATGAAATACAATTCAATGAAAACTTGTAGGTACTAAATCTTAGGCAGGTACAACAACTAATGGTGCAAACCAACTGGCATTAGCATACGGTAACATTGCTTTTGCTATTCAGTTACTAAAAACTTCTGAGTCGTGTGCGTCTGATTAGGATACCTTACCATTTGAATAATAGTAGTTCTGTTATGTAGTGCAATACTTCAACCTGTATATACAGGTGTTTTGCTGCAACTATTGACAATCATATGCACATCTGGATTTTAATGTTTCTTACATTTAGCGAAAACAAGTCAGACCTTCCATATATACAATAATCCCTTTGCTAAACATATCCTCAAGCAGCAAGGGTCAGCAACCTCCTGGAAGAGAATGCGTAGCTGTTGTTGTGTACAAATAGAGAGCACACTGATGGAACTATTTGCTAACAAATTGGATTGCATGTGTGCTGCATAATCTCTGGCTAACTTCTTCTATCTGGGCGTACAGTAGGGTTTTCTTTCACATACATGCACTTCATTACGGGCTTGTTCCGTGTAGCTCATCATAACTTCACGTGCAATGCGCGTGCCTGTTTTCCCTCTCAGTTTCCGAGTAGAATAGAAATTGAAGACCTACTAGGACTAGAAGTCTAGAACTAACAAAAATACAGAATTCAATAGTTAATTGGTTTCTGATTTCTTTTCTTTTTTCTTCTGCTTTATGTATCGTGAAATAAGCTTGTGTAAGTTTTTTTTTGTTATTTTACTTAGCTGCTTACTAGGTTTCTCTCGTGTTATCAAAAGAATTTTATTTTTTTATATATTGTTCTGTTTTCTTTCTCTATACCCAAAAACATCGTCCAGAGAGATCTTAAGTAAATAAAATTCTCGATTTGAATCGTCAAATCTGCTAAGAATTTCCTTATTTTTTTATTTAAGTTAGAATCATAGAAATTTGGATAGAGTGTTTTGAAAGAAGATGATCAGAATTGCATGTTTTTGGAGTATGATTAGAATTGTATATATAGTTGTCAGAACAACGTTGTTCAGTTATGCGTTACTATTGGCTTTTAAACACCTGCGAGGTCTATATAGAGAACTCGTTGAATGGTGGAGGGTTAATAATCTTCATGGACCAGTTCCAAAAACAACTGTTATAACAACGCCATTCAGTTAATTGCTTTTGGGCATATTAGAGATCTAGTTAGAAACTTGATTGAATGGTGGAGTGCTAGTAATAATCTTCATGGCTATGCACCAATCTGTACGAATGATTTCTTTACTAGACGACTATACCGTCGTGTGCAGGATTGTTTCAATCGACCAATAGCAAGTGCTCCTGATTCTTGGATTGAAGTGGTTGAGCGTTACTCCAATGATCATAACAAGACACTAAAACGGACCACTAGCACACGCAGATGTCTCAACTTAGGATCATACAACTACCTCGGGTTTGCAGCATCGGATGAATACTGTTCCCCACATCGGGTTTGAGTCATTAAAGAAATTTTCTGCAACCACATGCAGCACTCGTGTGGACGGCGGAACAACAACATTGCACGCGGAATTGGAAGAATGTGTTGCTAGCTTTGTTGGAAAAGAGGCTGCTATGGTTACTGGTATGGGGTATGTCACAAACTCTGCCGTACTTCCAGTCCTTATAGGGAAGGGTGGGTTGATAATTAGTGACTCCTTGAACCATAACTCCATTGTTAATTGTTCTCGCGTATCAGGAGCTTTAGTTCGAGCTTTCCAACATAATTCACCATCCCATTTGGAAAAAGTTTTGAGAGAAGCAATTGCTGAGGGAGAAGGAAATGCGGATGGCCAGCTGCTGACACATAGACCTTGGAAAAAGATAATTGTGGTTGTAGAGGGAATATACAGCATGGAAGGGGATCTTTGCAGACTTCCTGAGATTATAGCAGTCTGCAAGAAATACAAGGCATATACATATTTGGATGAGGCCCACAGTATCGGGGCAGTTGGGAAATCCGGCAGAGGAGTTTGTGAGTTTCTAGGAGTGGATACTGCTGATGTGGATATAATGATGGGAACTTTCTCAAAATCATTTGGATCATGCGGTGGCTACATTGCAGCCTCCAAGGAGGTTATTGAGTATCTAAAGTTAACCTGCCCTGCTCATCTTTATGCAACCGCAATTTCACCACCTGCTGCACAGCAGATCTTATCTTCCATAAAGGTTATTCTTGGGGACGATGAGGGGATCACAAACTTGCACGAATTCGTGAGAACAGCAACTTCTTCAGATCTGAGTTGCAGAAGATGGGATTTCAGGTTATAGGAGATAATGACTCTCCGGTAATGCCCATAATGGTTTACAATCCAGCAAAAATCTCTGCCTTTTCTCGAGAGTTCTTTAAGAGGAATGTTGCAGTTGTCGCAGTTGGTTACCCAGCAATAAAACAATTGATGTTGGCCAGGGTACGGATCTGCATATCTGCTTCTCACACCAGGGAGGACCTGTTAACAGCGCTTGAGGTTATCAGCCAAGTTGGTGATCAAGTCGGCATAAAGTACTTTCCTGCTGAGCCGAAGAAGCAGCAGTGCAAAGGAAGATTGAAACTCGATGAAGAAAGAAATGTCATTTCCAATGAAGAGACCCTCAATTAGGAAGACACAGGTGAAACCTCTAGTCTGTGGTAATGTAACGTAATGATTGTTTGATCTCTTTAACGCACCTATAATTCTTAATTAAATTAACTAATCATACTTAGTGCTCCAACTTTAGCATCCAGAAGGCCCCAGAGTTTGCCATGTCTTTCACTCGGACCACGTGTTCACCTACTTGGCTACTAATGTTTTAACATCATAGGCTTTTTGTTGAGTTCACAATGTATTGTTTAGTTAACTTTAACAATTTCTAGAAATCAAAATAATAATTTGTTGGTGTTCAAAGTAACTTCAACTAGCCAAGTACGTAGCATTGCTATGACATAATCTGGAATCCTAAAGAAGAACGAATCTACAGATAAGGTTGTCTAGTCGATATGTATAAAGAATTCTTTTACCCAATAATCAATGCTGGAACTAGCTGAGTCACTTCTCTACTTTCATATATACAAACACGTTGCACAAACTTTGCGACACTTGTCCATTCTTTTGTTTTACAAACCCCCCAACTAAGCAAACTCTTACGTCTTTATAACCAATTTCCCTTTTGTTCTCCCTCCACATTCTTTCTCATCTCAAACTCAAATATTATCATCTGTTCCATCAAAAGATTCTTAGAAACGCATTTCTGTGCCTACCATCTTGAAACACCTTTGCTCTTACGGATCAAATATTTCAATACGCGTAAGAAAACAACCAGAAAATAGCAATGGCATCTGAGAAAGCTACTAGGAAAGGTACAACAGAAGTTAGCACCAAGCAAGAACATCATGAAGAACCTAGAGTTGCAAAACTTGCTACCCATTTCGAATCTCTTGTTGAGAAAGCAAATCAACCTAGCCTACACCACATTGATGAAGAATCTCATACTGAGAAAATCAAAGAACCTCATACTGGAAAAGAGAGAGATACTATGAAGAAAGCAGGTACTGATCAAGAACATATTCATTCTAAATCTCAATTCGAGGATTCAAACATTAGCCAAAGAAAACAACATGAAAAAACCCAAGATGACTCTGCTACCAAATATCAACAAAAACAGAAAACTACTACCACACAAGGGGAAGGTCCTCATGATCAAGGTGTGAGGAAATCACAATCACTGGAGGAAATTGGAAAACATAGACAACAAGCACAACAGAACTCCATGGAAGCCATTAGAGGTGCAGAGGAAAGGTATGATAAGGAAACAAAGAAAGAGTCTCATCATGAGGAGGATGTGAAGAATTCTCAGTCTTTAGAGGAAGTTGGACAATACAGGCAACAAGCACATCAAAACTCAATGGAGGCCATTAGAGCTGCAGAAGAGAGGTATGAAAAAGCTAAACAAGCTGGTTCTGCAGCATTACATGACGTAAAAGAATGTGTCGTTCATGGGTTAGGAGCAGCTTCAACATATGTTGCTGATAAAAGTGTTGCAGCAAAAGATACCACCATTGAAAAAGGTTCACAAGTATTAGGGTACACAGCAGAAAAAGCTTCGAAAGGGTTATCAGCAACGAAAGACTCAACTTTGGGCGTGGGGAAAACTGCATTAGATTATACACTACAAACAGCTGGACAAGCGAAGGATTTCACTGCAAAGAAAGCTGTTGAAGCTAAAGATGCAGCTGTTGATGTTACTAAAAAAGCCGCAACTGTTGCAAGTGAGAAAGCAGTAGAAGCGAAAGAAATTAGTTTAGGCGTTGGTAAAGCTGCTGTTGATTTAACAGTTGAAGCAGGGGTGAAAGCTAAAGATGTAGCTGTTAGTACTGGTAGTACTGCAGTTCATTATGTTGGCGAGAAAGCTGTGGACATTAAAGATACAGCCCTTGATGTCAGCAAAAGGACCGTTAATTATGCTGTTGAGAAAGTTGTTGCTGGTAAGAAGGGTTTGGGTTATGCTGGTCAGAAATCATCTGAAGCTAAACAAGCAGCTGTTGATACCACTAGAAGTGCCGTGGAGCAAACAAGCAAGAAACTCGAGGAAACTAACAAACCTTCTGGCGTCACTGAGAAGGCAAGCAGTAAACTTGAAGAAACCAACAAATACTCAGGTGTTGAGGTAAGAATCATCTGATATTAGTTTATTTGATTCTTTAATTGCTTATTCTTAGAGTATATGTAGCCTAGAATTTAAATAGAGATTCTGAGTGAAACCCAGTCACATTAAAGAAGTCTTGAATACTGTTTGTATTGTCTTCATTTAGCATGTCCCTGGTGCGGAGATGGGGTTTTATAAAACCGGCCGGTGTCTACTATGTGTCCCTCACTTACCGTTTTAATTAATGTTAATAAGTGAATTCAGATGGTGCAGATGGAGGATGGGATAGGGTTGGTCATTTCTAATAAAATTAAGGAACCCAAACATGAATTGTGCACTGCTGAACTAGTGAAGTCTAAACTATGAAATTGGCTACAACTTTTCGGACTTTAAAACGGCATCTGGATAGAAAATGCGGAATGATGATGGACTTTTGGGATTTTGTTTTGTTTATGCAGAGAGGAACAGAGGATAAACATAAGGGACCAGAGAAGCATGTTGAGGGTATTGAAGAAACGGAAGAGGAAGTAGAGGTTCAAACCGCTCAGTTATTGGGAGCTGTTGGAGAAACCTTGGCTGAAATAGCCAAAAATGCTAAAGAGATGGTTGTTGGTCCGGAAACTGAACTGGAGCAACACAAGGTTCTTGGCGACGTTGAATTGGAGCACCAACATCATGAGCACCAACAGTAGCTATTCAACATTACAAAGTTAATGGGAGTACATTCAAAGCTTTTCATGTGGAATTATTCTGCTTGCTTGTTTGTTTGTTTGTTTTGCACTGTATTTTGTCTTTTTTGGATGAACATGGATGACCATAGGTTTGGTCAGTGTTATGATGTATTTTATTTGTGAATATGGAGTTGTACTGAAAATAAATATCCTAAACTAACTTGATGGAATTTCATCCTGAAGTTTGGTCTTCCTTTCTTGTGCATTCATCAATGCTTATCAATCTAGCTTTACAATATTGAGACCATTCTAAGAATCAGAGAGAGAAGTTAAGAGATGCAAGTTTTGCCTCCCTCTTGAAGAATTCTTATTGTGGGTTTAATTTTTGGGATGGCAATAGAACTGTTTGAACAAATCTTGCATATGCAGAAATGGAATGAACCTTTTAAGACTAACCGAATAGGGAACAAAAGATTGAAGGTTCAGTTCGTTAAAATAGACGAAGATATGGCTCAGGATTACCAAGATAGCCTTTGGTTACTACCCCTACAGTTCTTGGTAGATCCCCGAAACAGTAGAACCTTATGAGGACACAGAGAAGTCTCTGCTGCCAGATAGTACAGTAGACATTACAAGAACCTTAAAGCCAACTTCTGAAAAATTGAACTCGAGTCATTTAATGTAGAAACACATTTTAGATCGCACTCACTCCGTATGTCTCGACTATCAAATTAGGCTGGTTGAGACCTATGTTGTATTGACTAACAATTGTTGAACTTTAGTTGCACCTAGTTTGTTTATGCTTGAGAATCTTCTCTTCTGATATAAGATTCACTCAAACTAGATCAAAGTTTCGATAGGAGATCTTTAAACTGTTTGTAGATCTAAAGACGTCTTGTGATAATCCATTGTTAACATACTCCGTTCTGTGTGTGATTAATCACAAGAGATTCAAGTTGATTGTGTGCAGGTGTTTATTGAAGATCTAAGAAGATTTGAAGACGAAGAAGATTTCTGATTTGGGTTCATAATCTTTGGTGTGCACAAAACTTGATCGGCTGGGGATCCAACTATAATCGGTTTATCTTTGTGATAATCTTGATTGATTAGTTGAGTAGATCGGCATCAATACGTTTCTTTGTGATTCAAAGTATTGATTGCAAAATCTTGACAATTACTTTGGTATTTGTTTATTGGAAAGATCTAAGAACCTGACAAAGGATTTTATTGGGAGAAACGGAAGAGCCTTTTGTCAAACTCATATCACGTTGTTTGAAAAGAGTTGTCACCGAACAGATTTGTTGTTCCTTTACTGTTTGGAATACGAAAAAAGGAATTATTCCAAGTGCGTGACTTACTGCAAGTTGGAGGCGCAGGGATACAGACGGAACAAGGTGAACTATAGGTTTAGTTGCTTGGTCTTAACTATATGAAGTTGGTTTGATTTTGTGTAGCGGCTTAATCCTGAGAGTATTCAATTCTGGACAAGGTCCCGGGATTTTTCTGCATTTTCGGTTTCCTCGTTAACAAAATCTTGCTTTGTCTTTTACTTTTCTATTTCCGCAATTATAATTGTTTTTATTATAATTAGAAGTAAAATACACAAACGCTAATTACTATTTACTTGATAGAAATCCTATTGTGTTTGGTTAAGTTCGAACCTATTATCAAGTAAACATACTTCGTTATTGTATTGTCTCGATCTTGTATCCATAGTCAATCACACAAGTTATCTTGTTTTCATATTGTCTCGATCTCGTATCCATAGACAATCACACGAAGTGTGAACCGATAAGTTGTATTGTCTCGACTCAGTCCATAGACAATCACTTTCGGAGAAAGGACTTATAGGTGGAAAAGTTTTAGATTGAGGTATATTTGGGTACCCTCGTCTTTTCAATTGGTATCAAAGCGGGCAAACACGAAAAGATCTAACAATCTGTGTTTGGTGCGATCCAACCTATAAGAAATTGAATCTATGTCTGATTCAGTTAACGTTATGCAAGAATAGGAATACTCAAAAGTTGAAGATGTTACCGATTCGTCGACCCATGATCCAGGAGTTACGAAAATCAAGAGTACATATGAGTTATTCTCTGATGGAAAAGAAGATGTTGATAAATAGTTGGTAAAACTCCTAAAGCCTATAAAAACTCTATCTTCAAAAGTGCTAATATTAAAGACAGAGTCAAATCTTCTTAAGAATGAGATCAGAGATAAAGACATTCAACTGAATATTCTAGCCAAAGAGAATATAGATCTCACTGTCAAATTAGAAGCTCTTAAATCTCTTACTCAAGATAAAGAGACACATCCTATGACTCTGACTAATGATTCTGTTATAATTTCTTATGATGAAGAAACCAAAGGTCCTTGCTTGACTTTGAGAGACTGTGATAACAAAACTTGTTTGATCACATCTGAAACAGATCATGATGGTAGTAGTTTGGCAAACTACATCAAGTCAGAAGAGGATGAAAAATCAGCTTCTACATCTACTGATGATCAAGCGAAATCTCGTCTAAAGGAAACTTTGAACCGATTCCGTGAAGGTGATTTTAAGGAATACAACTTTCAGTCACTTGACAGGAAACTTATACTTATTCAAAATATGGTGGTAAATTTTTTGAAAGAAGTTTCTTGTCTTAAAAAACTGAAAGACCATTCCTAAGTAGAAAGACAAAATATACCACAACCCTACAAGATCAACTCAAAATAATCAGAAGTAAGAGTTGATAATCGCTTCTGGAAAAAGGTTCCTCCTCACCCATATCGAAACAATTCCGGTTTTGATGAAGAACGACTCCAGAAGAAAGGGAAAGAGAGAATATCTGCCAAAGGAAACAATCAGGAACTTCTGATAATTGTTTCAGATAATCATGCTGATGTGCATCATAAGGAAATCCTTAGAATGAAAAAATCTTATGAAAATCTCATTGATAGAATTAAGAGAGATCTATCTATCTCTGAAAATTCTCACATCAGTACATCTTCTCCACATGATCATATCTCTAGAGTTAGAAAAGATCATTATCCTGGGAGAAAATATTTTGGGCAGAAATTCCCAAAGAGAAACATGAACTATGTTTCTGATACTCGCTGTAAGCTAGAAACAGCTTACTCCGATACAACATAGTTGTATCAAAATTGTGCACTCGCATCCTCCTTCGTGCTCTTAATTACGGATGAGAAAAGCATAATAAAACGAGAGCACAATTTATTTATTTTTGTGTTTGTTTATCAGAAAAATATGTGACATTTTATGGATGACTGTGAATCCATGCCTGTCTAAGAATTGTTCATGTTTAACATGATCTTCCAAAAATAGGTTTTATTTAGAATTTTAGAATTTTAATAAACCTTCCAGCATGAGAAGTTCGGAAAAGGAAATAGAATATATTCTTTTATATTTTCGGAATTTCCTGATATTTTCGGTCCAAAAGTTGTCTCTTCTTAAAGAGAAACTATCTCTTGCTTGTATTCTGAAACCCTAATCAATCTCTATTTAAATAACCGAGCATTCCTCCAGTAACTCGCAGTGTCTCAAAGGCTAATAAGAAGGAAGCTCAAAAGGTTAAGGATTGTCAAGGAATCAATATAGAGAGGAAAAAGAAAAACATATCAAAAATCATGTCTGATTATGATTCTGATAGCTCTGTTGGATCACAAGATGAGTCATGTCTGTTGGCTTACAATTTACAAGATCCAACTGAAACCAAGTGGATTTGTTCTGATAGTATGATTCACTATATCCAAGGTTTGGAAGAACTGAGAACTAATCTCATCATGACAGTTCAGCATCAAGATTGGCTCAAAGAAAGAATTGATCAAACAAGAGGTGTTCTTGCTGAACTCAGGGTTCTAGTTGAAGAACTTGAAAAACAGGAAGTGGTTGTAGACAAATCTCTTGAGATATGCTTCAAAAGTTTGAGCACTGAAGAAACCTCAGTGAACAACAAGAGCACCACTAGAGATTAAGTTATATGCTGTGATACTTAATCCAGAAAAATAGACATCCGTTTTTGATTTCTTTCAATAATCTGTATAAGGTCTATTATGAATAAAACTATCTTATTTATGAATAAAATTATTATTTTATAATTTTTCTTGTGATAGTTTTCGATTACATAGCCTGTGCTTGAATGCTTTATTTTATTGCTATGTATGTTTATGGGATGTTTGATTTCGGTTTTCTTGACCTTAATATTCGATTTCATATTGTGTGAACCCTTATGGTTTGGGTGACTTTTTGATTTAGCGGGATTGAGTTCTAGCCCATGTTGGTAGGCTTTATCAAAGGATCATGAGGGGTTCTGTTTGAAACAATATGTGAAAAAGTCACAATATGTTTAATCCTTTTTGGTTTAGCATAAAAGCATATGTGTTTCGGGGTTTCAACTTTTGCATTACAATAGTTAAAACCGGTTTTCAACCTTTCTCTGGTAAAGGTTGGTCTTTGTTGTTGTTCTTTTGTCTTGCGAGAGGATGACAACATAACGGGGGAGAGTTCTATCTTGAACTAGCGCTTAATGTCATATCTTAAGGGGAGAAGAGGATGCGGAATTTGAGGTAACGAATTTGTTAGTTAATCGTTTTCCTGTTTAAGAAAAGCCTGATTTTATTACATATATTTATTGCTTTTGCTTAACAAAATTTCGGTACGATTGATGTTTATTCCATTATTTATGTATGGATGTGTGTGTGATTCAATTGTTTCCGGTTAAGAAAAACTATTGTTATCTTGCTTTATTGTTTGGTATAAATTGTTTAGGCTTACAAAATTTCGGTGCAATTGCGGTACTATAATGTCTATGTTTGTTTCAATTGCTTCCGGTTGAGGTAAATAATTATGCAAGATGATTTATTTGGTTTAGTCCAAAAAGGTTTTCGGGATGAATTGTTTAGTCCAAATTGATTCCGGATAAGAGAAACTAAGTTAATTCTGATCTTAGTTAGACTTATCAAAGTGGAGGTTTCGGTTATTCAAGTCTAATTGAATACCTTAACAAGAAATGCTAGTTAACTAACCTAGTATTTGTCTTGTTTAAAAGGGAAAGGTCTAAGTTATTGATGAGAATAACTAGAGCCTGATGAGAAAAATAGGGTTAACTCTGATCTTTATTTTGGTCTTATCGAACAAGCGATTGTATTTGTACAATCGGTTTAGCAAAGGAACTAAGGTGCTTAGTCTATTTTTTGGTTTGATAAACTATTAGGTAAAATTGCTTCAGGCAATTGTTTCCTTGGTAACATATCAAAACAAAATTACTTTGTAGTTTCGATTTTGATATTGGTTATCAAAAATGGTGTGTGGAACCCTCGTGCTTAACTCTTTTAGGTTTTGCAAGTCTCTTTGTAAGATTTGTAAGATCCTTTCGGTTTGTCCTTTATTTGCTTGTACCTTTGTCATTTTGTGACAAAAATGAGGAGAAATATATGGAGTAAACAAGTGATTTGATATTGATTTGGTATCACTAAGGGAAAGGACAATGGTGCTTAAACGTTATATCTAACAAAAGAGTAAAGCATAGGCTAAGGGGGAGTAACATATCATATGATGATGGGAATAACAAAGACGTGCGGATTGAAAATCTACCTATCTTACCTTTAGGGGGAGTATTAACTTTGTTATTATAATGTCAACAACGGCATTTTATGGATTGATTGTATACAGGTTATTGTGCTGTTGAAACTTGGAATCAAGTGTATGTGTAATGAATTCTTGTAATTTGTTTATTCATATGATGTAAGAGTTTTGTCACTAAAATTGACAAAGGGGGAGATTGTTAGAGCATATCTCGGTTGAACCCACCAAGCGTTGGTATGTCAAGTTTGGTTGTCATATTTTAGTGAATCAAAACTCATTTAAAGAGTCGCTTGATTATTTACTAGAGTCAACTTCGTATAGGTTATCTAGAAAGTTACTAGGATATGAGACTTACAAGTATTACGTGAAGACTTGAAGAATGTGAAGAAGTAAAGATCTACATCGACGACATCATCCTTCCACTTGAGGTTAGTAATATTTGACTTGAACTGTTTCATTCCTAACGTATCTTTGAAGTCGTGTATATTGAAAACATAACTGCGAAGCTGTGAATGATTATACTCTAGTTAGACATAGTATTAAGGAACTACAATACAAAGTATAACGTCTATCTTTTGAACTTCGTATATAAGACATCGACATAATCATATGAATGCTATTGTGATTATGTATGGGTATGAGTGAAGATTTCGTCCTAGGAAACAATGTTTTACATTCGTTTAAAGGAAGTAAATTCATGAACTTGTTTTGTGAATCAAAAGGGAAATCACTAGGCTTATTGGTATTTGTTATTCATTGCAAATCTTTGGATTACCAATATGTGTGTTTAGTATAACCGCTCATAACTTGTTTATGTATCTTGGTAAAACTATTCACAAGGCCTGACTTTTGTATTGGTATGACTTTTATTAGTGAAACCGATCTTAAGTAATCACTTGAGATGGTATGATCGATTTGTTGTAATTGGTATGACCAACTCTAGACATTGGGGAACCGATCCTAGTAAGAGGTGCAACCGATAACAAAAGGGGAATCGATCCTTGTAAGAGGTGCAACAAGTTTTTAGTTATTGGGGAACCGATCCTATTAACATGTGCAACAAATACAAGTTAGATACCATATATATGTGGGAACCGATCCTAGTACCTAGTCAACCAAGTTTTGGTAACTAGCGTGACTAATTCTAGTACCCACATGGAGGTAGAACCGAAACTTCTTTTGGTAGAACCGTTAAACCCATGATTGGTGATTTGATAAGATAATCAATCACATAGTTCTTGGAAGTCAGATGAACCAATTCTAAACTTGTTTGGAAGTATGGAAAATCCGTTCCAAGATGGTAAATATGAAAAAGGATTTACCAAGTAAAGATGTCGACATACTTTGAACACGTGTAATAATTCTTACCTTTTATCGTTCAAAGATATTCCTTAATAGTTAAAGGAGAATCCCGGATCGAAATAAATTGAGAATCTTTTAATTAAGGTTTTTAATTTTATATGCTTTTAATTTTCAGCGATTAAAATGCATATCTTTAGAAAATAAAAATTAATAATGTGCATTTACTAGTTGGAGATTTTCTAAGAGATTTCGGTCAATATTTGGATAGAGCATTTCCAGGAATTATGAAAACCGAATTTGGAAATATATTGCATATCTTGAGAATATTTTCGATTTTGGAAATTCCTTGGTGTCCAAACTTCCATGGTCTATAAATATTGAAGTTTGCATTTCAAGCAAACTAATCCTTAGAGCCAGCAAAACTACCTAGTTGTGTTGTTACTGGTGGAGCCACCTATTCGGAGAGGAAACTAACCTAATTAGGAGAAATCTCTTACGGCCGCTCGGTTTAAAGACTTCTTTGGGATTGAGAAGCTCTATTAGTACCATTGGTGGGAAACTAGATAATTGCAGTTTATTATTAATTTTCGATTGATTTGATTGACTAACAGTTGTTGAACTTTAGTTGCACCTAGTTTGTTTATGCTTGAGAATCTTCTCTTCTGATATAAGATTCACTCAAACTAGATCGAAGTTTCGATAGGATATCTTTAGACTGTTTGTAGATCTAAAGACGTCTTGTGATAATCCATTTTTAACATACTCCGTTCTGTGTGTGATTAATCACAAGAGATTCAAGTTGATTGTGTGCAAGTGTTTATTAAAGATCTAAGAAGATTTGAAGACGAAGAAGATTTCTGATTTGGGTTCATAATCTTTGGTGTGCACAAAACTTGATCGGCTGGGGATCCAACTATAATCGGTTTATCTTTTTTATAATCTTGATTGATTAGTTGAGTAGATCGGCATCAATACGTTTCTTTGTGATTCAAAGTATTGATTGCAAAATCTTGACAATTACTTTGGTAGTTGTTTATTGGATAGATCTAAGAACCTGAAAAAAGAGTTTATTGGGAGAAACGGAAGAGCCTTTTGTCAAACTCATATCACGTTGTTTGAAAGAGTTGTTACCGAACAGATTTGTTGTTCCTTTACTGTTTGGAGTACGAACAAAAGGAATTGTTCCAAGTGCGTGACTTACTGCAAGTTGGAGGCGCAAGGATACATACGGAACTAGGTGAACTATAGGTTTAGTTGCTTGGTCTCAACTATACGAAGTTGGTTTGATTTTGTATAACGGCTAAATCCTGAGAGTATTCAATTCTGGACAAGGTCCCGAGGTTTTTCTGCATTTGAGGTTTCCTCGTTAACAAAATCTTGCTGTGTCTTTTACTTTTCTATTTCCGCAATTATAATTGTTTTTATTATAATTAGAAGTAAAATACACAAACGTTAATTCCTATTTACTTGATCGCAATCCTATTGTGTTTGGTTAAGTCCGAACCTATTATCAAGTAAACATACTTCGTTGTTGTATTGTCTCGATCTTGTATCCATAGTCAATCACACAAGTTATCTTGTTGTCGTATTGTCTCGATCTCGTATCCATAGATGATCACACGAAGTGTGAACCGATTAGTTGTATTGTGTCAACTTAGTCCATAGACAATCATTTTCGGAGAAAGGACTTATTGGTGGAAAAGTTTTAGATTGAGGTATATTTGGGTACCCTCGTCTTTTCAAGTATGGTGTATCAATTGGTTCATGTTCACCTTGATTTATCAAATGACGGAACAAAACTCGTAGGTATTTCTGTGGGAGAAAAATTTATCTATTCAATAGACTTTTCTGTGTGAGACAAATTTGTTTATCAAGTCTTCGACTTTTGGTCGTAGCAACTCTTAGTTGTGGGTGAGATCAGCTAAGGGAATCAAGTGCGTAGAGTCCTGCTGGGATTCATAGACGTAAGGAATGCGAATATACCTTAATCAGTGTGAGATTTGTTAGGGATCAACTACATTCCAGTCCGAAGTTAACTTGTAGTAGGCTAGAGTCTGTAGCGACTTAATACTGTGTGGTGTTCAAATATGGATTAGGTCCCGGGGTTTTTCTGCATTTGCGGTTTCCTCGTTAACAAAATTTCTGGTGTCTGTGTTATTTCTTTTCCACATTATATTTGTTTATATAATTAAAATATCACAGGTTGTGCGTAGTTCAGTCAATTAGATAATCCAACCTTTGGTTGTTGATATAAATTGATTGACACTTGAACATTGGTCTTTGGTGATGTTCAAGTTGTTTCTCATAATAATCAGGCTCGCAGAGTTCTATCTGTTTGATTTGCTGATTATATTGAGACAACGATATAACTCTTGGATGTATTTTCCTTGATTGTGTCTGACCGTCTAGTTGATTCTCTTGGAAATATATTGGAGTTAGTCCATACAGATTTCCAAAAAGAAATATTGGGTGTGGTTGTTAGATCCCCGGTTTGTCAATTGGTATCAGAGCAGGCAAACATGTTTAATACCTCATAAGTCTGTGTTTGTAGCAATCTGACTTTATGGACAGAAACGCTATCTCTATATATAAACGTACCACCAGTCTTCGATGGCTCGAATAACTTATGGTGTAAAATTGCTATGTGTTCCTTTATTCAAGTGCGTGATTTTAAATCATGGGTTCGTGTAGTTAATGGATATGATCCTCTAGTTGTTACAGAAGGCGATGTAACTGTTCCAAAGGATATTGGTTCATATGATCCTACCGATATTCTCGCTGCAAAGCAAAATTCTGACGGATTAAATGCCATCATCCATGCCATTACCCCAGATCTTCAGCACCATGTGACTACGTGCACTAAGTCTAAAGAAGCCTAGGATATCTTAGAAACTGTATTTGAAGGAAATTCCTCTAAGAAAGAAGCTAGGCTTGAAAACCTAAATTCCGACTGGGAAAACCTTTGTATGGATGATGAGTTTAATCACAAAGTGTCTGAAATTGTTAATGCATCTTTTGCATTAGGTAAGACTATTCCCGAAAAGGACATTATGATGAAAATTCTCAGATCGTTGCCATCCAAATACAATTCTAAAAAACATGCCATCGTTGAAGGAAATAACCTTGATAAGTTTTCCAGAAATACTCTTGTTGGGAAGTTAAAGATCTTTGATCATGAGAATACATCCAAATCTTAGAAGGATATTGCTTTCAAAGCACAAAAGAACACTAAATTATTTGATAAAAGTAAAAGTGTTGGCAACTCTGTTGTTGATCCTATTGAGATTGATTCATCAGATGAAGATCTTGACAACTCAGTTTCACTGATCACAAGACAGTTTAGAGATCTTCTTTTGAAGAGAAGTAAACGGTTCATCAGAGATAAACCTAGGTCATCAGTCAAACCTCATGACCGTGCTCCTCCTAAAAACATGGACACTGTTAATACTGATGATGAGGATATGCCACAGTACTTCAAGTGTAAAGGTTTTGGTCATTTTGCTAATGAGTGTCCAAATCGTAGAAAATACATTGGGAACAGAGGTCTTGCTACAACTCTCGATGAAATGTATGATCACTATGATCAATCAATTAGATAATCCAACCTTTGGTTGTTGATATAAATTGATTGACACTTGAACATTGGTCTTTGGTACCGTTCAAGTTGTTTCTCGTAATAATCAGGCTCAAAGATTTCTATATGTTTGATTTTCTGATTAAATTGAGAAACAGAGATATAACTCTTGGATGTATTTTCCTTGATTGAGTATTACTGTCTAGTTGATTCTCTTGGAAATATATTGGAGTTAGTCCATACAGATTTCCAAAATGAAATATTGGGTGTGGTTGTTAGACCCCCGCTTTTTTACTAAGTAATGAGCAAGATTCATGTATCCAAGAGATAGTAGAATGCACAAATGGTGGTGGTATTCAATTAGAAAATTTAGGTGCCTTTGCTTCTGCAAGTAAATTTCAAGTTTTAGTAGATATTGCTGAGGAGCATATTTCAGAGGTGAAGGAAAGTTTGAGAAATAATTCTGTTGTCGGACCATTTAAGAAATTGATCAATGGGGGTAATGTTTTGGAATGCTAGAGGCTTAAAAAGACTTAGAGCCAAAGACAAATTACATAGTTTAGTGCATCAATTTAACCCTTCCTTACTTTGGATTGCTGAGCCAAAAGTAAGAGTTACTTGTAGTACTATTAGGAATTTAAAGTTACCTAGAATGAGTCAAATGTTGATTCATAACTCTACTGATACAGCAAAATTGGCTATTTTGGCATCCTTCTTTATCTCAGCCTACTGTGGTTTTTATTACCAAACAAGCAATTACAGTAAGTGTGGGGGAGGTTTTAGTTACTGGAATTCATGCAGCTTGTTTAACAATGAAATGGATGCCCCTTGGCTTATAATAGGAGATCTTAATGTGGTGTTAAGTTGTGATGAAAAAGTAGGTGGTAGAAGTCCTTTGAGGGTTTCAATGACAGATTTTAGGAACTGTTTGGAGACATGTAGGCTAGTTCAAGCTCCTAAAACTAAAATTAGCTTTTATAGGTGTAATAATAGAGTGGGAAGAAAAAGAATTCTCTGTAACCTGGATAATGTTTTTTATAATATCAATTGGTTAGAAAAATATGAAGGGTGGAGATATAAAGTTGGTGTTAGGGGGTGTCATATCATGGTCCTCTTCTTGGGTGCACAATTGGTTGTCCTAAACCAGCTAATATTCCTTTTAGATATCAAAAAGTATGGACTTCCCATCCTGAGTTTCTGCAGTTAATCAAACAATCTTGGGAGGAAGAATGTGAAGGAAATCCTGCTCATGTTTTTATGTTTAAACTAAAAAGATTCAAAAATTGTGTTAAGAAATAGAACTGGGAGGTTTTTGGTGACTTAAGGGTTAAAGTTAAACAGACTGAAGAGGAGGTCTTGGCTGCTTCATTGTTATCAGATGCTCAACTGGAGAGCATTGAATTATTGAACAATCTAGTGACTGCAGAGGTAAACATGAAATTGCTTCTCAACAATATTGTGAACTTACGAGGTCTTAGTCTAGAGTGAAATGGTTACAAGAAGGTGGTGCAAATACAGCTTTTTTCTATACTTCTATGAAATTGAGAAGAGAAAGCAACAATATTATTGAATTGGAAGATACAACTGGAAATGTAATTACAGACCGTAATCAAATAGCTTTATTGGTGGCATCTCACTTCCAGAAAAAGTTTGAATATCAACCAGTGGAGTTTGCAGATGGACTTTTCAATATCATTCCTAAAGTAATAACAGATGAAGATAATATTTTATTGGATGCTGTTCCATCTGATTTGGAAATTAAAGATGTTGTATTTAATATGAAAGGTAATAGCTCTCCTGGTCCTGATGGATTTCCTGGAAGCTATTTATAAATTTGCATGGGAAGTTGTTGGGCATGATTTGATAAGGGCCATACAATTTTGTTGGAGGTGTAGGTTAATACCTAAGGTTTGAACTTAAACTTTTTATTTTTTCTGCGAAAGGTACAGGGTGCTAGAAGAGCTGAACAATTCAGACCTATTGGTTTGGCTAATTTCAGTTTTAAAATATTTACAAGGATCATCACAACAAGAATGAGCTTACTATTTGGGAAGGTAGTTTCAAGTCAACAAGGAGCTTTTGTGAAAGGCAGAAGTATACAAGATTTTTTTTTTCCTTGCTTCTGAATTGGTAAATGAATTAGATGTCAAAAGAAGATGAGGGAATGTGGGTTTGAAGTTGGATATTACACAAGCCTTTCACTCAATCAGTTGGTCTTTTATTTTTGAAACCTTAAAGAAATTTGGTTTTTCAGCAGCTGGTATCAATCGGTTACAGCAAATCTTTCAGTCTGCAAAAATATCTGTTCTAGTTAATGGAGGCCCAGCAGGTTTCTTTTGGTGTGGGTAGAGGGCTCAGGCAAGGAGACCCACTATCTCCACTACTTTTTATAATTGCTGAAGAGGTGCTAAGTAGAAATTTGTTAAAAATGGTGCAAGAAGGTGAAATTAGAGCAATGGTGAATAGGAATGGGTGCCAGCCATCACATTTGATGTTTGCAGATGACATCTTCATACAATGGACATAAGAAATATCTGGATAGCTTAATGCTCTTATTATTGAAATATCAACAAGCATCTGGGCAAGTGGTGAATAGAGCAAAGAGTGAATGTTTTGTTGGTGGAATAACTGAAAGCATGAGAAGATGCATAGCTGAGAATCTGGAGATGGAACTATCAGATTTTTCTGATAAGTATTTAGGGGTAATTTTAAATCCAGGGAAAGTTAAATCTTCTTAGGCATGGGGAATTATAGAGATGCTACAAAAATTATTAGTTGGATGGATGGGTAAACTGCTTGCATTTCCTGCTAGATTAACTTTGGTGAAGTATGTATTATGTAGTATACCTATCTACAATATGTCAGTATATAGATGGCCTACAGCAGTAATCAAGGAGTGTGAGAGAATAATAAGAAATTTCTTATGGACTGGAGATCCAGCAGTTAGAAAACTCATTACTGTCAAGTGGGATGAAATGTGTGCTCCAGTGGAGGAAGGAGGAATGGGAATTAGAAGACTTGAAGTGGTTAATAAAGCTATCCTTTTGACATTGTTAGAGCATAGCTCGGTTGAACCCACCAAGCGTTGGTATGTCAAGTTTGGTTGTCATATTTTAGTGAATCAAAACTCATCGAAGAGTCGCTTGATTATGTACTAGAGACAACTTCGTATAGGTTGGACTAGAAAGTCTAGGATTATGAGACATACAAGTATTACTCGAAGACCTGAAGAATGTGAAGAAGTAACAAACTACAACGACGACATCATCCTTCCTCTTGAGGTTAGTAATATTGACTTGAACTATTTCCTTCCTAACTATCTTTCAAGTCGTGCTATATTGAAAACATAGCTGCGAAGCTGTGAATGATTATACTCTAGTAGTGAGACATGATCACGTGATCATAGTGTTAAGGAATAAGAATACGAAGTATAACACTTATCTTTTGAAATTCGTATATATGACATCGACATAATCGTATGAATACTATTGTGATTATGTGTATGGGTAAAGGTGAAGATTTCATCCTTGGAAATAATGTTTACATTTGTTTAAAGGAACTACATTCATGAACTTGTTTTATGAATCGAAAGGGAAATCGTTAGGCTTATTGGTATTGTTATTCATTGCATATCTTTGGATTACCAATATGTGTGAGTTTGTAGAACCGATCATAACTTGTTATGTATCTTGGTATAACTAATCACAGTGCCTGACTTATGACTTAGTATGACTGGTTTTTATTAATTAGTGTAACCGATCCTAAGTAATCACCAGAGATGGTATGATCAATATTTGTAATTGGTGTGACCGATCCTAGTAATTGGTGTGACCGATCACAAAAATATTGTGTGTTGAGGGTGGATTTTCGGCAAGTGCTAAAATCGTAAAATCATGATACTGTATGTTTCTGACCCGGCTTCAGGAATGTATGTGACGATTCATATTTTATTATCCGTGAACCGTTTCACGATCTCTGACTGAGCGAACATTCCTCTCAGAGCTATGATGAATATGTTTCTCGAAAGGCCTCTCAGATGAGCGTTCGATGCTTCACACATTCCATCATCACCTCTATATAGAATTAAAATGATTGGGCGGTTCCTAGACATAATGTTTGTTAGAGAGCTTAACGCCTTCAGGACGTCACGCTGCTCGTTGTTCCCTGACTACATAGAGATACCGTGTATAGAATCTCTTAATGATTGGGCGGTTCCTAGACATAATGTTTGTTAGAGAGCTTAATGCCTTCAGGATGTCACGCCGCTCGTTGTTCCCTGACTATACACCCCTCAGAACGAATATGATGCTTCAATTATCTCATATATCGATTCTGCAAATAGATTAATTCTAGCGTGTCATTCATCAACTGAATTCCTAGAAAATAATCTATTATATCTCATTACTCCGTTCCATGGCTGATCCTCAGCTGGATTCTATGGATTAGTAATTGATAATCATTTTATCTCATTACTCAATTCCTGAATCCCCAGCTAGATTCTATGGATTAGTAATAAATATTCAACTCATTTTATTACTCCGTCTCATGAATCATTCTCAGCTGAATTTCATGAATTAGTAATAAATATTCAACAATCGGGCGTCTGGGCCATCACCGAGTAAGCCCCGAGAAAATGGTGCAAGTGTATTTGAAAATAATGCACGAACGAGCACCCAAACGCATGAACGAGCATTCAAAAATATGAGCGAACGAGGAACTTATGAAGGAAAATAATATTAAATAAAATAAGCAAGAGGCGTGGGACCGGGACCATTGGCCGGCCAGTCATGCCGCCGTGGCCAGTCCCCTCTTCAACTATTTTATTTTACCTCTTTGCTAATACTTGGAGCATCTATTCCCTTATAGCCCAATCATCGTGTATCACGATGATTTTTACTTGCTCCTGGCATAGTGGTTAATTTGCTTGAACTAGTATTGAACTTTTACAAGTCATCTTCCAACATCTTGATTTTATCAAGAGCAGCAGCTAAATCAGCCTCAAGGCGTTTTTCTCGAGCGAGATACGCGCCTTCTCTGTCATCAAAACTTGCTTGCTGGGAGTTAATCCTTGCTTCGATTTTTACAAGTTTCTCTTCTAACAAAAAGTATTTTTTGATAAACACGATCACATTCAAGTGACTTTCTACTCAAGTTTTCCTCGGTATCTTTGAGGATCGATTCGCAAGAGTGATTCCAACCATAAAGACCTCCGTAAATCCTTTTCAACTTCTTGTTTTCTTGACAGAGAGGAGTCAGAAGAGCTGTGACATGTGAAGTTGTAATCTTCTTCATTTTCAACGAATTCAAAAACTTAACATACTCTGAGACTTCCTCATCAACATCTCTATCAAAATCTGAATCACCTTCATCAGAAAGTTTATCCAACTGTTTTTCTAGGCGTGTTTCCCAATCAACAGTTTCTACATTCAGAGAATGTTTAGATATTGACTTAGATGTGACAGTTCTCTCAGGTGAAATCAATCTTTGAAAATCATCTGGTAATTTCTGACCTGGTACGTTATTAGAGATAGACTCGTCCATAATAATCAGATTGGTACAAACACATACTTATGAGGTCTTTAACGTGTTTGCCTGCTATGATACCAATTGAAAAAGCGGGGGTCTAACAACCTCACCCAATATTTCACTTAGCAATATGTATGGACTAACTCCAATATACTTACAAGAGAATCAACTAGACAGTTAGACTCAATCTTAAGAAAAGTATATCAAAGAGTTATATCTCAATCTCTCGATTCAATCCGCAATCAAACAAATAGGAATTTGCGAGCCTGATTGAATACAAGAGAAATAACTTGAACGGTACCAAAGACCAATGTTCAAGGATCAATCAATTTCAATCAACAACCAAAGGTTGGATTTACCAATTGATCGATTCATCGCACAACCTGTGATATTTCAATAATATAACAAAATATAATGCGGAAAAGAAATAACACAGGCACCAGAAGTTTTGTTAACGAGGAAACCACAAATGCAGAAAAACCTTGGGACATAGTCTGTGACACCCCGTGTTTTTTAGCATGGCGCATGTTAAAAGATGCGCCACGGCCCGAGATGAAGCTTCATACAAAGCTTCCGTTGTTTGGTAAAGGTGGATTGGCTTAAGGCCAATATCGCGCCAAAATGGTGCATTATGTTTTGCGTTTGGCTAAGGGCCAAACATCGCATCACATGATGCATTAGGCCAGAGAGGGCTGGCCAAGTGAACATTGCACAATCATTGTGCAATACGGCAGAAGCGAGTGTCGCACAATCATTATGCGCGATCATTGCACCCAATCATTATGCACAATAATTGCATATGAATAGTAAAAGTGGGAGTTGATGAATGATTTTTGCTCCCCTAATCAAAGTTGTAAAAATGTCAAATAAACATATATAGGGAGGGGTAGTTGGTTGACGGTGCATATGCGTAAGCCTCATTTATAGTTGTGTAGCCTTACCAATGGACCATATTAAGCATGGTATCACTATGCTATGCAGTGGACCAAATATGCATCACTTGGATGCATTTTGATGAAACGGCCTATACGGACTAGGCCATTACCATTATTGCTTGGCCACGGCCTTGCAAATGAGTTGGCTTAAGTTGCTTGTCCCTTCGATGATGAACTACGGTCTGTGCTTGATCCCTTTAGAGTAGGGAAGGGTACGTAGGCAGCCACAATAAGTTGCAGTATTTCCGGTCCAGCACTTTGTCGCTCATATCATCTAATTATGAGATGATTGCGACATTTTGGCCTCTCATATCATCTGGCTCGGTAGCTCGAGGTGAAGAGATGATTATGGCCAAACTTGATGAGGAAAGTTGCATTCCATTCCTTGGATGCTCATACTTCCTATCAAGGCGTTCGACTTAGGCATGTTATAGCTTATCTGGAGGCTAAAAACCCGAGTGTCGTAATTTAGCTCAAGACGGTTCTAAATTGATTGGAAACGGCACAACAATTAAGACGTGTCACGGTCTTGGAATTTTAGCCAAATTCCATAGTTTAGGGCCTCAAAAGGTCATTTTAGCCGTATTCGGAAAGTTTTCTTTTTCTTAATAAACCCTTCGTGGAACGAGGGTAATTTGGAACGGTGTGGAAGCTAACTTAGTTGCATCATGCTCCACGAGCATGCTTGAAAGGGAAAATGGATGTGCATTTGCCTATCTTAAAGGCCCAGATCGTTGCATCATCATGGCGCATCGGGGGAGTTATGGCCTGCGCACCCAGGCGCGCCAGGCGTAATTTTACGGTCCGTCACAGTTGGTATCAGAGCAAGTTCCGAGATAACTCTAGGGACTGTATGGAGTGGACTCGTCAACGAGTAATTTTCCTACAAAGGAAAACATAAAGTTGGAGAGTAGGCCAACTTTTGCGCGGAAAGGAGTTTGTAACTGCTACGTCAGTTACTATGCGAATCGAGTTGAGCTTGTTCAATTGAGTACTGTGAGTTTGCCCGGCCTAAGTGGCACCCCACTTATGAGTGGATATACGAAAGACTGTCTGGGATGGTGGGTAGACAATGGGACTGATCATCCCCACACGTTGGAAACAAGCCAACGGTGTGCGTTGTCAGGTCCGGCTAGCATCCCACTTACGAGTGGCAACCTGGATGACCGTCAGGGACGGTGGGAAACTTGATCCTGTTCCACACAATACTACAAATTGTTGACATCATTCAACTTGTGAACTTTAGGGCCTCCTGAGTGTGTAGTATGGTATGCACATTTAGGATACCTTGTTGAGATATCCTTTTGGAAACTGGCCAATTGAGATTCTTGGTGACGTTGTGGACTCTTTTGGATTCCTAAGCAGGAGGTATGGAACGTTTGCTCAGAAGGTATAAATTTTTTTTCATGACAACTTGAAAAAACCCGTGATTTATGAGCATCTGGTATGAGACTTTTGTTCAGGAAATCCAAACCGAAGATTTTGTCCATAATAGTTTTATTTTGAATTTCGGGGACGAAATTCTGTAAAGGGGTGAATATTGTGACACCCCCGTGGTTTTTAGCATGGCGCATGCTAAAAGATGCACCATGGCCCGAGATGAAGCTTCATCCAAAGCTTCCGTTGCTTGGTAAAGGTGGATTGGCTTAAGGCCAATATCGCGCCAAAATGATGCATCATGTTTTTCATTTGGATAAGGGCCAAACATCGCATCAAATGATGCATTAGGCCAGAGAGGGTTGGCCAAGTGAACATTGCACAATCAGTGTGCAATGCGGCAGAAGCGAGTGTCGCGCAATCATTATGCGCGATCATTGCGCGTAATCATTGCACATGAATAGTAAAAGTGGGAGTTGATGATTGATTTTTGCTCCCCTAATCAAAGTTGTAAAAATGTCAAATAAACATATATAGGGAGGGGTAGTTGGTTGAAGGTGCATATGCGGACCATGTACCGAGTAAGCTTCATAACTTAGCCGAAAGAGTATAAATGATGCGTAAGCCTCATTTATAGCTGCGTAGCCTTATCAATGGACCATATTAAGCATGGTATCACTATGCCATGCAGTGGACCAAATATGCATCACTTGGATGCACTTTGACGAAACGGCCTTTACGGACTAGGCCATTACCATTATTGCTTGTCCACGGCCTTGCAAACGAGTTGGCTTAAGTTGCTTGTCCCTTCGATGATGAACTACGGTCTGTGCTTGATTCCTTTAGAGTAGGGAAGGGTACGTAGGCAGCCACAATAAGTTGCAGTATTTCCGGTCCAGCACATTGTCGCTCATATCATCTAATTATGAGATGATTGTGACATTTTGGCCTCTCATATCATCTGGATCTGTAGCTCGGGGTAAAGAGATGATTGTGGCAAAACTTGATGAGGCATGTTATAGCCTATCTGGAGGCTAAAAACCCGAGTGTCGTAATTTAGCTCAAGACGGGTCTAAATTGATTGGAAACAACACAATGATCAAGACGTGTCACGGTCTTTGAATTTTAGCCAAATTCCATTGCTTAGGGCCTCAAAAGGTCGCTTTAGCCATATTAAGAAAGTTTTCTTTTGATTAATAAACCCTTCATGGAACGAGGGTAATTTGGAACGGTGTAGAAGCTAACTTAGTTGCATCATGCTCCAAGAGCATGCTTGAAAGGGAAAATGGACGTGCATTTGCCTATCTTAAAGGCCCGGATCGTAGCATCATCATGGCGCATCGGGGGAGTTATGGCCTGCGCACCCAGGCACGCCAGGCGTAATTTTATGGTCCGTCACACATTCCATATTTGAACACCACACTATATTAAGCCATTACATACACTAGCCTACTACAATGCTAACTTCGGTCTGGACTGTAATTGAACCCTAATCAATCTCACACTAATTCAAGGTACAGTTGCGTTCCTTACGTCTCTGATCCCAGCAGGATACTACGCACTTGATTCCCTTAGCTGATCTCACCCACAACTAAGAGTTGCCACAACCCAAAGTCGAAGACTTGATAAAAAATACTGTCTTACACAGAAAAGTCTATTGAATAGATATATCTGTCTCCTACAGATATACCTACGAGTTTTTGTTCCGTCTTTTGATAAATCAAGGTGAACAGGAACCAATTGATAACCCTGACTTATATTCCCGAAGAACAGCCTAGTATTATTAATCACCTCATAATAATCTTAATCGATTAACGAAACAAGATATTATGGAATCACAAACGATGATACGAAGGTGTTTGTGACTACTTTTCAATCTTTCCTATCGGAGATATAAATCTCAAGCCAATCTTACGATTGTACTCAATCACGATAGAAAGCAGCAAGATCAGGTCACGCAACTACAGAGAAAATAGTTGGGTCTGGCTTCACAATCCCAATGAAGTCTTTAAGTCGTTAACCTACAGGGTTTCATGAAAAACCTAAGGTTAAAGGACAATCAACTCTATCTTATACAACTAGTATAACACAGGAGGTATGGGGATTAGGTTTCCCAGTTGCTAGAGTTCTCCTTTATATAGATTTCAAATCAGGGTTTGCAATCTAAGTTATCTTGGTAACAAAGCATTCAATATTCACCGTTAGATGAAAACCTGATTAGATTCAAGCTAATATTTTTCAACCGTTAGATCGAACTTATCTTGTTTTACACAAATGAAATGCACCTACATTTAGGTTGAGTAACCGTACCTAAACGTGTACACTTAGTTGGTTCAACAATAGTTAACCAATGGTTAGCCATATGAGCACTTTCATATCAACCTTATTCATCTTCACCATAACTAGTTCAAGTGACTCAAATGAACTACTTAGAGAGTTGTTCAGTTGCTTAGATCTCATAGAAGTATACAAGACACAATCAAAGCAAAATTGATTTTGATTAACTCGAATCAATTCATGAACATTATAGCCACGGTTTGCAAAGATTGCATTCCTTATTATATAAATGTTTTAGTTCATGAACAAACCGATTTTAGAAAGTAACCTTCTTAGGTATGTTATTTGCTAGTCCCGAGCAAATTAAAACTACAAAATAAAATCCTAACTCACTGTCGCAGGCATCGTCGGTTGCACTTAGCATGTGCAACAAGCCTTTAAACCCCTAGGTGGCCCTAGCGGCCGAGTTATAGTCTCGGGAGGGTTTACCAGAGGTGTACCCACAAAACCTTTACTCCAGACCCTAGCTATCTACGCAGAACCTTGGAATGCACTAAAGAATCTCCTTGGTTGGCATACTTATTGATTACGGGAGGAAGTACCCTGATGCGAAATTCCAATTGCTGTATATGAGTTTGCACTCAAGTATACTAAAATTCATATATAAGTGACAGAGCTCTACTAAGATAGTTGCACTATGGACATCAATATCCGGAGTCAACAAATCAAATGGAAAGATTAAGAGATGGATATAGAAAAACATAGATGGTTTTGATGTTGACTAGGTGAACGGTGTTTTCTCATATCTGTCTGAAGGCCTCCACCAAGATGAACCTATCCTAATGGACTGAGATACCGGTCTGACTAATATCAACATAACTGGCATATACAAGGGAACCAGTGGTCGATAATCCTAATTCTAGATCAACTCGTCTGGCATATACAAGGGAACCAGTGGTCGATTTATTGAACACACATTTATTTTTTTATTTTTTTTTATTTTTTTTTAATTTTTAATTTTTAATTTTTTAGAACTAACGACATGATTAGATCTTGTGGATCCAAGCGCATGCTTCTTGTCAGCAGATTACATGGTAATTCCCGTGGATCCTGCATTCCACGCTTGTTTAGGCGACGGAGACAGGGAGAACACACACATATTGCTATCCAAGTGTTATTTATTCCGATTGGTCGAATTGGTCTGGTCTTTTTTTTTTTTTTTTTGTATCTCAATCACTCTATTTCACCCTAGCATTGGTAACAACTTGAATCGTGAGCCCCACCTAATCACTTAGAGAAACATATTTTTAAAAGAAAATAAAATAGAAATAGAAATGAAAAGGACTCAACGAGATATGGCGAAACTATCATGTTATTTCTAACACCTGAGCTCTGTGCTTTTATGAATAGACTCTTTTAGATGTTTCCATCTAATCAGATTGGTTCCTCAACTCCTAAACCAAAATGCTTCCATCCACTTAGATTGGTTAGTGCACTCCTTAATAGGCATAAATGTCTAGGCTCTGGAGTTTATAATGCAACTAAAAAGTTTCTCCCATACCCCCAAACTTAAATCTAACATTGTCCTCAATGTTCTAAAGATAAAATTAAAAACATGAACAAAGAGAAACTGTTACCATTTGAAGAAAAAGAGTTAAGGAAAGATATTACCGTGTTGCATGAACCATGGGTTACCTCCCAAGAAGTGCTAAGTTTAAAGTCTTCAGCCAGACATTGGAAAGGATTAGTCACCTCGAATCGTATAACAGTAGTCGAAATAACTGTGGGTCTTCAAAACCAAATAGAGCTGACCAAAGGAAACTGTAATAAACCAACGAAATGAACAAGACTAGCATGCCCTTACCTAGTTTCCCGATTAAGAAATTTATATCTAATTGTGGTTCAGGTTCAGGTTCTATGAAAGGGTCTAAATAAAATATTTTCATTGGATGCATTTTCTCATAAGTGAGATCCAAATTATTAGGTTCTAGAGTCTGTAGAAACTCAAATAAGAACTTAGAAGCACATAATAATAACCTAAATAATTGAGGATCCTCTAAGTCAATCAGGTTTGACTTACATAATTGACCACAGTGAGAGTAGTGGTCATTCTTAAGCAAATGTGTCGATTTTAATTTCCTAAAGCATTTAGGTTTAGTCTCACAACTTAATAATCGACACATTTGGAATATAAACGTTCCCACAGTTGGAAGAAAACTATTTGGTGGGAAAACAAAGTCAATCTGGGTATCATAGCCTGGGAAAACCACATCAACCAGAGGATGGGTTTCTAACTTCTGAGCTTCTTTCTGGACATCATTAGGTTCGGGAAAACGAGTATGAAAGTAATCTTGTAAAATGGTCGAGGTACAGATATCAAGTCCCAAGTGAGGGATCTTTGTAAGAGCTAAAGGTAAGGCACATGGAGAATGATAATCACCCCCAAACTTAGAGTTTTGGGTGTCTCTGGATAGACTAGCTATAATTTCAGGTGATGTATCCTCACTCAAATTTAAAAGCTCTACGAGTTCATCTTCTTTGTCTAAGACTATTGTTTCTAAGTCGCTAGACTCTAAAACAGCATTTTCAGAATAAACCCATTCCTCTAAACCACTATCGGCTTCGTAAACAAAAGGAAAAACTACATCGTCTAAACCGGGGATATCTCTAGACAAATCCTCGTCCTTTTGAATAGGTGAATAATTATTAAAATTATTTGGATTTGAACTAGAAATAACATTATCATTATAAAGCTCAATTGGAGTAACAAATTCCTGATCACTATGCCTACATATTTCATATTCTTCATCAATACTATCCTCATCATAATCATCATTGTAATAACATGGAAATGGTTGAACCTCGTCTAAACTAGTGTTTCCAATGCTAACCTCGTCATCTTGATTATGCAAATAACTATCCTCATTTTCAAGGGTACTATTGGAAACATTGTATTGGAAATCAAGATTATTTCGAGCAAGTCTTTCGTTCGTCTCAGCTATTCGCTTGAGGGATTCCTCTATAGAAAATTCACTCAATGGTGCAGTTTGTCTATTCATTTCCGACACAAACCTATTTGTCTGCTCAGTTAACCGCTTAAGAGACTCTTCTAAAGATATGGAAGGATCATACATAGGAACAGAAGGATCATAATAAGGACTAGTTTTCAACAGTTTGATTGTATTGTCCAAAGACGAGGTACTAGCACTATAATGTTCCTGATTTTCTTGCTCGTAAGACCAATTCGCGTGTGGATAGTAATTTGGCTCACCATGGTATGAACCGTAACCTTCAAAAGGTTGGTGTTCCCAACCACTGTTTACACTATGGTCGTAGTGAGAATAATGTCCATTTTGAAACTCAGTCGGATATTCATTGTATTGGCTTCTATCATACCAGTTCGACATTCTTAATTGCAAGGGAATTCTAAACAATCACAAACAAGGATGACTCGACCAAATCAAACCTATAAAATCTAGCAAACAACAAGCATGATGGCTCCCTTAGATTGTTTCTAGACCAGCTTCTACTCTTCCAAGAGGCAACTGGGTATAGTTTTAGCAAACCTCTCTAGAACGATCCGAATAAAGTAAGTCGAAGAGAAGTAGGAGAAGCTCAGAGGAGCTTTGATACCCCCACCTCTTTGGCAATGTTTCCCTGGGTTACAAGGCGGCTCTAATCGACTTACAGTAATCTTCCTGAACTTTGAGTTAGGCTAACAAGATACCCAATACGATCCTTTTGAACGACTTTCCTATAAGCTCGTTACCCTATCGGTCTTGTTCTAGTCAATATTTTAAGCTTAGGTTCGCGTTCGGTATCGTTTTCCTAAGGAGGGCAAGAAGAGAACGGTGATGAAATCCGAACCCTTATCTTGTATGGCCAGGCCTTGCCCTTTACTAGGAAAATAAATGTCCGTATTCAATTCCTCAGCATATATGCACCTTAAGGAAGACAGTAAACCCGTTGACAGGGGATTCACGGGTGTTTAAAAGTTTACCTCCCGTACCAGATGGGCGAAGAACCGCTGTAGTCGACTCGGGCCACTGACTCCTGTGTCAATGTGCGAACCCGAGGGGCCGAGACGATATCGTAATCGTCGTCCTTCCCTGCAAACAGTTTATATATTTAAGGATACCCTTCCATAGGGTATATAAAAAATAAAAAATAATAATGTCCCAAAGTCCAAATGTCCAAAAAAATAAAAATTACAAAAATAAGGTCATATTTACAATTTCTAAAAAAAAAATAATAATAAAATCTAAAAATAAAAAATCTAATTAATTAAAAAAATACCCAAGAAACGAGTATGAAAACTATTTGATAATCACCCCCAGGCACATGGAGAATGATAAATACCCAAGAAACGTAAAAAAGAACAAAAAGAAAAATAAAAATAAATCTAAAACCCTAAAAACAAGTCCCCGGCAACGGCGCCAAAAACTGATGCCGTTTATAGTTGTAGTGGTAAAAAGGTTCGTTGCTCGAACTTGTGAAGGATTTTCGAAAATTAAATAGAATTGTTTTAACAATAATAAGAAAATACCGAGACTTTGGATTCCACCATTGACCAATTAATTGATAAATTCTAATCAATATTCATGCAATATTCTTCTTTAAAGTGATTCTAATATTTGCCTCTAATAGATTTTTGAAGTAATAATTGTAAGCACAAAGCATGAAACATCAAAAGTATTAAAACCAAGCATGTCCCATCAAAACACTTCACAACTACTCAATAAAAACCAATTTTTCTTTTAAGTTCTATGCAAATAATCATGTAAAATAATTGCAATAAATAATTAAAATAGAATTATACCACTTTTCATGGAACAATGGCTTCCTCCGTCGCCTCGGCTAAGGGGTTTAGCTCCTCATATTAATCACTTGCTCAAAATACATATTTGGTGTTCAAAAGTTGATTAAAAGAGTGAAAAGTGCTAAGCAGCGGATTCTGTAGTTGCTGAAGGTCTAAAACAGAAGTCCGAGTCGTTGCTGAAGAGCTTCTGTGACTGAAGGAAGATGTGACCGTACCTCGTTGTCACTGAAAATAAGTCTGCCACTGCGACTGATTCTGAGGGTCTAATGTTCTTCGTCTTCTTCTTCACAGCAGCAGCAGGAAAGTTTCTGAACTCGACTCTGTGATTTTTTTCTCGCTTCTCTATAGCTCTAAACTTCTCCAAACTCCCCCAAATTGTTCGTATCCCTAAATATGACTCGAATCAACCTATATATAGCCTCCAAACACAAAATCTCTCGAGTTAATCCAAATATTTTCGTTTTTTCTTCACCGCACGTTATGGGATTTTAATCTTCTTTTTACGCGTTAACTTGGTTTCCAAACTCTCTCAAACTCTCTCAGGACTGAATAAGGACTCCATACACTCCTATCTTGCCGTAAACTCTTCACAAATTCTTTTGTAAACCGAAAATAACTCAAATTGTGAATTCTCCCTGTTTTGCTCCAACACGGATTTCTATCCCTGTTTAATCGATTCTACAGCCCATACCATACTTGTTTATCCTTAACAGAGTTAACCCAACGAAAATCAGCCCTTGAATCGTCTTAAAAATCATCCAAAATCCAAACAGAAAATTTCTGTTTTCTGTAAAAAAAATCCCGCCAAAATCTGTTTTGAAAATTTGAGAAGAAATGTGACCTCCCCCTATCCAGTGCCGGTCTGTGCTTAGCAGCTGCTTGGAAATGGGTTACCCCTTATCCAAAATGAGAGTCCGAATAGCAAGTGTCCTCCCAGGAGCCTTTAACAACTTTTCGAGCCAATTTTCCCAAAAATGTTTATTCCCCAAAAATACCTACAAAGGGATAAAATACCAACATTAGTACAAAAATGGGTACTAAAAATATACACAATAGAGATGAAAATAGACACATAAATGCGTCTATCAGTATGCAAACGGGTACGCATACTTAAGTGACCGGATTGAGTTTGTTTTCACTTCCAACCTCCAGCAGAAATTCACGGACGTGAACTTTCCGCCAGTACGCATATGGGTGCGCATACTTTAGGTTCCCGGTTTTGTACTTTTACACAAATGTGAGAACACACTATGTTTATTTCCAAACATGGTTACTTGATCTAAACTCTTATTTTAATCATTGAAACTTTCTTAGAGGATGTTATAATAGTTGTTATCCACAAACTATTTTCATCAAAGCGATTTTCAAGTTATTGAAATAATCAACATGACTTTCGTCACGAGTAAAGATGAACTTGGCTAAAGCGAAAGCTTACCAACACATATTTCGAGAAACAGATAAGCGAGATAAACTCGGCTCAAAATAGCAAATGTGTATAAATGAAGTCTATATAGCAATACGACTTTTGTCTCAAAATAGGAGATAGAATAGATAGACTTTTAAGTGATAGATAAGTTCAAGTCTCCACATACCTTTTGTTAATGAAGTTTCAGAAGTTCCCTTGAGTGGTTCTTCGTCTTCATTCGATGAACGATGTGGAGTCTAGAGCTCAACTACACTTACTATCCTAGTCCGAGACTTAGCTATAAGTAGACTATAAATAAAGACTTATAGTTTTGGCAACTAAACTTGACAAACAAGCTTGAGATAACAACATTTGCGAGTTCGACCGAGCAATGCTCTAACCAATCCAAGGCCAATCTTGATCAGTTCCACACTGTCACCAGAGGAACGAACAAGATTAATAAGCCTGTTGAAGGAGTATCAAGATATTTTTGCTTGGACGTACGAGGAAATGCCCGGTCTTGATGACAAGTTGGTCACATATAACTCCTGGCTCCAAGCCTGTCAAACAACCGCCCTGGAAGTTCAAACATGAAGTCGAGGAACAAATTAAAGTTGAAGTCCAGAAGTTACTAGCAGCAGAATTCATCAAACCCATTCAACATCCGACGTGGATAGCAAACGTTGTACCGGTCAAGAATAAAAATGGTCAAATCCAATGCTGTGTCGATTTCAGGAACCTGAACAAATGTTGCCCGAAGGATGACTTTCCTCTGCCCAATATCGATATGCTCGTTGATGCAACCAGTGGCCATGGCATGTTCTTATTTATGGATGGTTACAGTACTACAACCAGATCAAGATGTATAATCATGATGCTAACAAGACTGCATTCTGAACGCCCATCGGGAACTTCCATTACATGGTGATGCCTTTTGGATTGAAGAATGCTGGTGCTACCTATCAACGAGCGATGACCGCTATCTTTCATGACATGATGCACAAACAAGTAGAAGACTATGTTGATGATGTGGTAGTCAAATCAAAACTCGATCTTCCCATCTAGATGTTTTGAGACAAGTCTTCGAAAGATGCATAAAATACAAATTGAAGAAGAATCCCATGAAATGTGCATTTGGTGTTTCTTCTGGGGAGTTTCTAGGGTTCCAGGTCACGGCAGAAGGAATCAAAGTCGACCCAGACAAAACCAAAGCTATTACCACCATGCCTTCCCCACGCACTGTGAAAGAGCTTCAGAGCTTTATGGGCAAGGTAAACTACATCCAACGTTTCATTCCTGGATTAGCTCAGCTTATTTCTTCATTCACCTCTCTGCTGAAGAAGGAAGCAAATTTTACATGGACGAACGTCCAACAAGATGCATTTCAAAAGATCCAGCAGATACTATTATCACCCACTGTCATGAAATCCCGGGTGCAAGGACGACCGTTGATACTTTACACAGCCTCTAGTGATGTTGTTATTGGGGCTCTTCTCGCTCAAGAGGATGAAGAAGGCGTCGAGCATACGATCTACTACTTTAGCCGTATAATGAGAGATGCTGAACTCCGGTACCCTAAAGCCGAAAGAGCATGCTTAGCATTGGTTCATGCAATTCAGAAATTTAGACATTACTTGCTGTCAAACAGAGTTATACTGGTTTCTAAAGCTGATCCTGTAAAATTCTTACTGTCAAAACCAGCTTTGATAGGCAGACCTGCAAAATGGTTGCTACAGATGTCAGAGTTTGACATAGCGTGTGTCTCACCCAAGGAAATAAAGGGCCAAGCAGTTGCATACTTGCTTGCTTCTTTTCCAGGGGAAGACATTACAATGCTACATGAAGATGTGTCGGGTGAGTTTCCATAAATTTCAGTTATTAAAGAGGAAACATGGTTACTATACTTTGATGGATCCGCCACTCCTAGCAATGATACTGGTGGAGCGGGCGTGGTATTGGTATCCCCATCCGGTGAAGTCTTCTCACACTCGTTCAAGCTGGATTTTTACTGCACCTTCTTGCTGGGATTATCCTTGGCCAAGCAAGCAGGAGCGATGCACCTAGAGATAAGAGGAGACTCAAAGTTGTTAGTCAATCAGATGAATGGTGTGTACTCTCTCAAATAAGTAACACTTTCTCCATTCAGAGCCGAAGCACAACGTCTATTAGCTTATTTCTCTGAGGCAACGATCGTTCATACCGGTCGCACCAACAACAGACATGCTGACTGTTTAGCAACTCTTGCATCCAAACAGTAATTTAAAGGGTAAGAGAAGTCCATCACTGTACAAAGGCGTTCTGTGTCTTCAACCTGGATCACTCAAGTTGAAGATGCTCAAACGAGCGACTGGCGAGTGCCTATCATTCATGAATTGAGCAGTTCTCTTACAGAAGGGAAAATCATCCTCAAGGAATTGAAGAACTTTTTCCTGCTACACAGAGCATTATATTACCGCAATCCTGATGGATCTTTGTCACGATGTATCGGAGATGAAAAAGCGAGCGAGCAACTCAAGAGAATACATGAGGAGATGTGCGTACAAACGTTGGTGGTTACACTTTACAGGAGACTCCAAAGGCTCGGGTATTATTGGCCCTCCATGGAAGCTCAGTTGAGAATGTTGCAAGGATATTGTCCCAATTGTCAGACACCGCCTCATCATTTGGAAGCTCTAACAGACCATCAAACTGGGGACTGGAGAGAACCTTACATCAAGTACCTGCGCGACAATGATTTGCCGTCAGAGAAGAAAGAAATAATCAAACTCACCCAGAGAGCCAAACGGTTTATCTATGTGGAAGGGATCTTGTATCGGAAAAGCTATGGTGGGAACCTATTGAGATGCTTAGCCGATCATGAAATTCCAACAATCCTCAAAGAAATGCACGAGGGAGAACATCAAGGAAATAAGAAATTATTTCTCCGGATCCATGAGAAATATTATTAGCCGACCATAGAGGATGATGCAGCTTCCTATGTTCAGAAATGTCATCAATGCCAGATCCATGGTAACCCCATTCACACTCCTTGTCTCGCATTACATTCTATGAGTAGTCCATGGCCTTTCTACAGCTGGGGACTGGATATCATCGGAAAAATCAATCCGGCATCTTCGAAGAAGCATGAATACATCATCACAGCAACTGAGTATTTCACCAAATGGGTTGAAGTTATCCCTCTTCGAAGCACCACTTGAGTCACGATTGCAGCCTTCATCAAGGAATACATCATATGTAGATTCGGCGTTCCTAAGCATATCATCACAGATAATGGAACTCCTTTTGCTAACATACATGTGGAAGAATTGCTCGAGGAATACGGTATCAAACAGATTTTCTCTACACCGTATTATCCCCAAGGGAACGGACAAGCGGAGAGTACCAACAAGACTTTGATCCGGATTCTCAGTCAAACAGTTCATGATAACCCTCAAACGTGGCATGGACAACTACCTATGGCTCTGTGTCCCTACAGAACCGTGCCAAGGAGCTCAATCGTAACTTCACCATATTCCCTTGTTTATGGCGTCGATGCTATTCTCCCGGTTGAGATCAAGATTCCTTCAGCAAGGATTGCAGCGGCCATTGGAATACAATGGGACGAAGCTGAAGTGTCCAATTCGAGAATTGTTGAACTGGACATGCTCGAGTCAAGGAGAGCTAAGGTGGAAAATATGTGGAATCTTACAAACAAAGGATTTCCAGGGCATACAACAAAATGGAAAATTACCCGTGACTGGAAGATGCAATAAACCAACCACATCCTCTAAAGTGATGGTAAATTCTCCCCACCTGCATATGAAAGTATGAGTAGGAACACACCAGCGAGCGATCAAATCTACTATACCTCTCACATCATGGTAAATCGAAAAATCTCCAGCTGCTTGAATAACTCGTGTCACCTGTGCACGATCCAACATGGTCCTCACATGATTATACCCCAACATATGTGTTGCCCATCCAGAGAAGTCTGTTAAAGGTTTTCGGGAAAGCTTGAAGTTTATCTGTGAAGCGGCATAATGCCCTCCTTGTAGACAGAATCGAGTGATTGCTCGAGGAGACACCAATTTTCTTTGAACAATATTCATGGGATCTATAAGAAGACGAAATGAAGAACCTGGGAGATGCTTTTCAGGCTTATACTGAACCACAAAGAACTCGTCATCAGTGTTTGTAATATTCTTTGTTCCAGGTGCTTTTTCTTCTTTGTCAACGGATCGAAGTTCCATCTAGAGAGGTATCATTTCCTGAAGTTGCATTTGAGGAAGTATCATCTCTGGAAGTGTCATCTTTGGAAGTGCCATCATGGGAATCAGTCATCTTTGCAAAGTCACTGTAACATCCATACAACATTTCTACTTCAGTATGACATTCGAAGATGCAAATTTCATCAAAGCGGTGGAATTAAAGCACAACAAATAATAAGGATGCTCACATCAGCGTCTACAAAAATGGTAACTTTCAACTCTTACCTGTTTACAATTGCACTAGTTATAGTGATTAGAATGTAAGATGCCCAGAATTTGTTCGTTTCTTCAAACCTGCAAAGGCAAACGAAATTTCATTATTCAAAATCATAACATGGTTTTCATAAAACTGTGAGCAATTCACGAAATTTCTGTCATGTTAGCAATTCACATAATTTTCACTGTGTGAGCAATTTCCACCGAGTGAACATTCATTTATTTTCGAACATACATTATTAAATCACGAAATTCATGAAAACATTATTTCACTACGAATGATTGTTTGCTTTTAATAATTGTTCAAAATCAAAATTTGATTTTACAAAATTTCCAGATTTTGTGAATAGTTCACGTGAACTTTTATTTACAAAAAAAAAAAAAAAAAGGTGTAAACCTTAAAAAAAAATTAGTTTTTTTCTTCATTCAAACGAGCGTTTGTCTATCAAACAGGAGTCTTTTCTATTTTGTACAAGTCCAAATAAAATTTTGTTTTTATGAAAGCTCATAGACAAAAATTTCTTCACTGTAATTGGATCATGTCTATTCAAAAACATATACATCTCTTTTACATCAGGGTTTATTGTTCTTTTCATAAAATCTACGCATGCACGTACACATATGAAATTTTATTTTGAGAACAACTTATGAATGAACAGTAAAAAAATCGCTTACCTGAACTAGCCGGAGTTGGCCGGAACTTCGCCGGACGGCTCCGGCGAAAAATTTCCTTCCTTTCCTGTTGCTCGAGCATGAGAAGATGAAGGATGGGAGAGCTGGTCGGTCGGTTGGAGAAAAAAAAAATTAGGCCTTCTTCCTTTTTATATCGATTTAATAAAACCAAGATTTCCTTTTTTGGGCCCGGGCCTGTAAACGCTAAACTAACCAAAACTCGACGTCCGACCGTCCAAATCAGCAGTGCTTCGTCTCTCCGTACTCACGAGATGACACTCTATCATACTGACAGGATCCTTATCTGGGCATTTTCTCGTACATGACATCATTGGAGCAAATAGGGGATTCTGAAAATGCCTTTGTACGACTAAGTTTAACTACTTATCTCGTCTACTGGAAAATCACCATCTAGTGCTTACTGCGGAACATGTCTGTCACTCTCTAAGCAGGGGACTTAATGTTGATGGTGGATTTTCGGTAAGGGCTAAAATCTTAAAATCATGATACTATATGTTTCTGACCCGGTTTCAGGAATGTATGTGACGATTCATATTTTATGATCCGTGAACCGTTTCACGATCTCTGACTGAGCGAACATTCCTCTCAGAGCTATGATGAATATGTTTCTCAAAAGGCCTCTCAGCTGAGCGTTCGATGCTTCACACATTTCATAATCACCTCTACATATAATCAAAATGATTGGGCGGTTCCTAGACATAATGTTTGTTATAGAGCTTAACGCCTTCAGGACGTCACACTGCTCGTTGTTCCCTGACTACGTAGAGAGACCGTGTATAGAATCTCTTAATGATTGGATGGTTCCTAGACATAATGTTTTTTAGAGAGCTTAACGCCTTCAGGACGTCACGCCGCTCGTTGTTCCCTGACTATACACCCCTCAGAACGAATATGATGCTTCAATTATCTCATATCTCAATTCTGCAAATAGATTAATTCTAGCGTGTCATTCATCAACTGAATTCCTAGAAAATAATCTATTTTATCTCATTACTCCGTTCCATGGCTGATCCTTAACTGGATTCCATGGATTAGTAATAGATAACCATTTTATCTCATTACTCCATTCCTGAATCCCCAGCTGGATTCCATGGATTAGTAATAGATACTCAACTCATTTTATTACTCCGTCTCATGAATCATTCTCAGCTGAATTTCATGAATTAGTAATAAATATTCAACAATCGGGCATCTAGTCCATCACCGAGTAAGCCCCGAGAAAATGGTGCAAGTGTATTTGACAATAATGCACGAACGAGCACCCGAACGCACAAACGAGCATTCAAAAATATGGACGAACGAGGAACTTATGAAGGAAAATAAATAAAATAAGCAAGAAGCGTGGGACCGAGCCCACCGGCCGGCCGGTCATGCCGCCGTGAACGGTCCCCTCTTCTACTATTTTATTTTATTTTATTTCCCTCATCTCATGGAGACTCCTTCATTTGAGCAAACTCCCTCGTTTGAGCGAAACTCTTAGTTTTTCCATACTTTCCATCAAACTATGAAGAACAGTGAAAAAATAGGGAAAGGTGTCATGGGACCGGGCCACCTAGCCGTTCGGCCATGCCCTAGCCGCGGACGGTCCCACACCTTGCAATCCCTTATTTTCTCATATTATTATTTCCTTCATCTCATGGAACTCCATCGTTTGAGCGAAAACCCTAGTTTTTCAATATTTTCTCAAATATTGCTCAAATCATGAAAAAGCCAAAAAGTCAAATGGTCACATGATCGGCTAGGCTTCTCACGTCAAAAATTAAAATATTATTATTTTAATATTCTAAAAATATCGGTCGCATGAGCAAAGTTCTACTTGCTCATTCGAGCAAAATTGAGAGTTTCAGTCAAGATCAAACTCTTCTGAAAATCCAAAATATTGCTCAAACGCGCACCAGAAAATACCAAAACTCTCAGGACTGAGACACGAGCAGTATGGTGACATGGGCATGCCACCTTGACCGACCAAGTTCGGCCCTTAGGCTTGCAAAGAGCCGGTCCCACACTCTTTCATAATTTTGACTTAATTATCTCTCATATTGGGTCCAAACTCTCTCCAACCAACTTAGAATTTGATCAATCGACCATCAGCTGGTCCCACGACCACCAAGGTCCGGTCCCATGACCCCTTGGTCGGTCCCTCATCTGTCCATAACTAGGTTTTACTACCTAACGCTCGCACGAGCACTAATTAATAAATGATTAAACCAACATTTGATCATTCGTTCACCAACTGGTCAACAAAGGACTTTGGTGCATGCTCACTCGAGCACTTGGGCGCTACATGGTCGGACATCATCCCATGTAGCCGGTCCCTCCTTCACTCAGTGACCTATTTTCAGTAAATCATCAATTGATCAAAATTAGGGTTTCGAACAAATGCTCTGTAAATCATAATTCTGAGTGAGTTCAAACACTAATAATTTTATGTTGATCCAGCAATCAACATCTGGGTAAATATATAATATTCGGTCCAGCTACCAATATTTTAATTAATATTTTATTTGGTCACGTTACCAATAATTCATCAAATGAGCAATACTTGCTCAGATGCTCGAATATCTATTCAACTATCAATATTCAGTAATTTATCGAATGAGAAATACTTGCTCAGATGCTCGAATATTGATTCAACATCGAATGAGCAATACTTGCTCAGATGCTCGAATATTGATTCAACCATCAATATTCAGTAATTTATCATATGAGCAATATTTGCTCAGACTATCAATATTCATTATGTTGATTCAACTATCAACATCATTTATTCGAGAACTATACGTCCCAGCAGACATGTTCAATTCGTGAATCCTAGAGCATTCATCAATCATGCTCAACTGAACAATATTTAGACCCATTGTCTAATCAAGTTAACGACTGACTAATCAAATACACGTCTGCTTTGTAGACTCCATGTTCGTGAGACATCAATCACGTCACATGGGGGGATATTAATTAGGGTTTTGGTATGGCGGCCTATGACACGTGTGTTCATCCACGATGAGAAATGTGAGTAAGTCGTGCAAGCAGTTGAGAGAGTTAGCAAAGTAGTGGGTGGACAATCAACCAAGTCTCCGCAGGACCTGGAACTGGTTAAACCAAGATTTCCCACTTTCCCACTCTTTCACTCGAGCAACCGTCACACTTACTGGAGATCAATGTGTCTACTATTTTGGAAATATAAATAAGTCTCTGAATCCACGATTGAACAGGAAGAAGAATTCTAATCCGAGCAATCACTCTCAAGAATTCAATCAATCGACCAGAACTTATTCGAACTCAACAGTTCACAGAAAACTTGAAGAAACCTTAAACACATTCATAATCCTTGATCATCATTAATCTCACACACTTCTCAGCTTCCCTCCTACAGATCAACCCTCTTCCCTCTTTGTGACCGAATTGACTCTGGAACAGCCATTGTCTTGGTTTAGGACGGAGTCCTACAGATTGATCTCTCGAACTCAAAGAACTCCCGTGCAGTGCATCTGTTTGAGGTTAGGCAGTTTTCTCAGTTGAGGAGCCTCCGTCTGCACGGTCGTCTTCCCACTTCCTGAAAAACCAGCAAATCGTTTTTCCACATCAACATTGTGTAATCGATCCTTGTAATTGATGTAACCGGTCTTAGTAATTGGTGTAACCAATCCTAATTGCTTGTGTAACTAATCACAAGCAATACCATGAGTATATGTTAACCGGTCCTGGTAATAGACGAAACCAATCCTGGTAACTGATGTAACCGGTCCTGGTAACTTGTGTGTTCGATCACAAGTAATTCATATTGAGGTAGAACCGATCCTTGTGATTGGTAGAACCGATTGAACCCATGATTGTGATTTGATACTTGATCAATCACATAGTTGTCTTGGAATACAGATGAACCAATTCTAAACTTGTTTGGAAGTGTGGTATAATCGATTCCAAGATTGTAAATATGAAAGAGGATTTACAAAGAAAAGATGTCAACATACTTTGAACACGAACAATAACTCTTATCTTTTATTGTTCAAAGATATTCCTTAATTACTCAAGGAGATCCCGATCCGAAATAAATTAAGAATATTTTAATTAAGGTTATTAGTTTTATATGCTTTAATTACCAGCAATTAAATGCATATCTCTAGAGAATAAAAATTAGTAATGTGCATTTACTAATTGGAGATTTTCTATTGAGAGATTTTGGTAAATATTGGACAAAGCATTTCCAGGAATTATGAAAACCGATTTGGGCATTTATTGCATATCTTGAGAATATTCGGTTTTGGAAATTCCTTGGTGTCCAAACATCCTTGGTATATAAATACCTAAGTTTGCATTCTAGCAAACTATCTTAAGAGCCAGGAAAACTTCATCTTTTTGTTGTTTCTGGTGGAGCCGTCTATTCGGAGAGGAAATTACCCTAATTAGGAGAAATCTCTTACGACCGCTCGTTTAAAGACTTCTGTGGGATCAAGAATCTCTACGAGTACCGTTGGTGGGAAACTAGATAATTGCAGACTATTAGTTTTCGATTGATTTGATTGACTAACGGTTGTTAAACTTTGATTGCACCTAGTTTGTTTATTCTTGAGAATCGTCTCTTCTGATATAAGATTCACTCAAACTAGATCGAAGTGTCGACAGGATCTTTAGAACTGTTTGTAGATCTAAAGACATCTAGTGATAATCTATTGTTAACAGACTCCATTCTGTGGGTGATTGATCACAAGAGATTCAAGTGGTGTTGTGCAGGTTTAATTGAAGATTAAAGAAGATTTGAAGACGAAGAAGATTTCTTATTGGTTTCTCATATTGAAAAGACGAAGGTACCCAAATATACCTCAATCTAAAACTTTTCCACCTATAAATCCTCTTACCGAAAGTGATTGGCTATGGAATGAGTCGAGACAATCCAACGAATCGGTATCACACTTGGTGTGATCGTCTATGGATACGAGATCGAGACAATACAGCAATCAAAGTGTGATTACTTGATAATAGGTTCGGACTTAACCAAACTCTATAGGATCACTATCAAGTAATACGGAGTTAACGTTTGTGTAATTTACTTTAAATTATAACAACAACATTTATAATTGCGGAAAACAAAAGTAAAAGACACAACAAGATTTTATTAACGAGGAAACCGCAAATGCAGAAAACCCCCGGGACCTAGTCCAGAATTGAATACTCTAAGAATTAAGCCGTTATAACAAATCAACCTAACTTCGTATAGTTGAGACCAAGCAACTAAACTTATAGTTCACCTAGTTTCTTCAGTATCCCTGCGTTTCCGACATTCAATAAGTGCACGCACTGGAACAATTCCTTTGGTTCGTATTCCAAACAGTAAAGGAACAAAAAATCTATTCGGTATCAAACCTATTACATCCAGTGATATGAGTTAGACAAAGGCTCTTCTGTTTAATCCAATAAACTCCTTTGTCGGATTTAGATCTATCTAACAAACAACTAATAAGTAGTCGAGTTTAGATTTTGCAATCCATAATAGGATCTATCCAGATACTAATTACTGATGCCGATCTACGCAACTAATCAATCAAATCTACCAAAAGATAAAACGATTATAGTTGGATCCTAGCCGATCAAGTTTTGTGCACACCAAAGATTATAAACCCAAATCAGAAATCTTCTTCATCTTCAAATCTTCTTAAATCTTCAATAAACACTTGCACACCACAACTTGAATCTCTTGTGATCAATCACGCACAGAACGGAGTCTGTTAACAATGGATTATCATAAGACATCTTTAGATCTACAAACATTTCTAAAGATCCCATCGACACTTCGATCTAGTTTGAGTGAATCTTATATTAGAAGAGAAGATTCTAAAGAATAAACAAACTAGGTGCAATCAAAGTTCAACAACCGTTAGTCAATCAAATCAAATCGAAAACTAATAATACTGCAATTATCTAGTTTCCAACCAACGGTACTCATAAAGCTTCTTGATCCCACATAAGTCTTTAAACGAGCGGTCGTAATAGATTTCGCCTAATTAGGGTTCTTTCCTCTTCGAATAGACGGATCCACTAGTAACAACACAACAAGGTAGTTTTGTTGGCTCTTAGGATGGTCTACATGAAATTCAAACTTGGGTATTTATAGGCCAAGGAAGTTTGGACACCAAGGAATTTCCAAAACCGAAATATTCTTAAGATATGTAATATATTTCCAAATCGTTTTTCATAATTCCTAGAAATGCTCTGTCCAAAAATAACTGAAATCCTACTAGAAAATCTCCAATTAGTAAATGCACATTACCAATTTTTATTTTCCAGAGATATGCATTTTAATTGCTGGTAATTAAAAGCATATAAAAATTAACAACCTTAATTAAAAGATTCTCAACTTATTTCGGTCCGGGATCTCCTTTAGCTATTAAGGAATATCTTTGAACAATAAAAGATAAGAGTTACTGAACATGTTCAAAGTATGTCGACATCTTAATTCTTTTTAAATCCTCTTTCATATTTACAATCCTGGAACCGATTATACCACACTTCCAAACAAGTTTAGAACTAGTTCATCTGATTTCCAAGAACTATGTGATTGATCAAATTAACACACTTATCATGGGTTTACGGTTTTACAAAACACAAGGATCGGTTCTACCTTAATATGGTTACTGGGACCTGTCACATCAGTTACCAAATTTGTCACATCAATTACCAGGACCAGTTACCATATTCTCATGGTATTACTTGTGATCGGTCACACCAGTTACCAGGATCGGTTACACCAATTTACCAGGACCGGTTACACCAATTACAAGGATCAATTACTACTTTTTTGTGATCGGTCACACCAATTAGTAGGATCGGTTACACCAATTACTAGGATCGGTCACACCAATTACAACTATCGATCATACCATCTTAGGTTATTACTTAGGATTGGTTACACTAACAAAAGTCATACCAATACATAAGTCAGACATTGTGAATAGTTTTAACAAGATACATAACAATTTATGATCGGTTCTACTAACTCACACATATTGGTAATCCAAAGATATGCAATGAATAACAATACCAATAAGCCTAACGATTTCCCTTTCGATTCATAAAACAAGTTTATGAATGTACTTCCTTTAAACGAATGTAAACATTGTTTCTTAGGACGAAATCTACACCCATACCCATACACATAATCATAATAGTATTCATACGATTATGTCGATGTCTTATATACGAAGTTCAAAAGATAAGCGTTATACTTCGTATTGTAATTCCTTAATACTATGTCTACTAGAGTATAATCATTCATAGCTTCGCAGTTATGTTTTCAATATAGCACGACTTGAAAGATACATTGGGAATGAAACAGTTCAAGTCAAAATATTACAAACCTCAAGAGGTAGGATGATGTCGTCGATGTAGCTCTTTACTTCTTCTCATTCTTCAAGTCTTCAAGTAATACTTTTATGTCTCATTATCCTAATCTTTCTAGCCTAACCTATTCAAAGTTGTCTCTAGTACATAATCAAGCAACTCTTAAATTGAGTTTGATTCACTAAAATATGACAACCAAACTTGACATACCAACGCTTGGTGGGTTCAACCGAGCTATGCTCTAACAATCTCCCCCTTTGTCAATTTTAGTTACAAAACTCTTACAAATATGGATAAACAAATTACAAAAATTCATTATACATACGATTGATTCCAAGTTTCAACGGCACTATACCCTGCATATATTCAATCCATAAATGCCGCTGAAGACATTATAACAACAAAGCTAATACTCCCCCTAAAGGTAAGGTAGGTAGATTTTCAATCCGCACATCTTTGTTATTTCTCTTTTGTAGTCCAAATAACTACAATCAACATATGATATGTTTCTCCCCCTTAGTCAATGCTTTACTCTTTCGTTAGATATAACGTTTAAGCACAATTGTCCTTTCCTAAGTGATTACAAATCACTTTGTTTACTCCATATATTTCTCCCCCTTTTTGTCACAAAATGGCAAAGGTACGAGCAAATACCAAAAACCGAAAGGATCTTACAATCTGAAAGAATTGTATAACCTATAAGAGTTAAGCACGAAGGTTTCACATACCATTTTAGATAACCAATATCAAAACCGAAACTACAAGTAATTTGGTTTTGATATGTTATCAAGGAAACAATAGCCCGAAGCAATTTTCCCTAATAGTTTAACAAATTGACTAAGAAACTTAGTTCCCTTTCTAAACCGATTGCACAAGTACAATCGCTTGTTTTGGTAAGACAAAAATAAAGATCATAATTAACTTTATTTTTCTCATCAGGCACTAATTATTCAGACAATAACTTAAACCTTCTACTTTAGACAAGACAAATACTAGTTTAGTTAACTAATATTTCCTTTCAAGGCATTCGATTAGACTTTAATAACCGAATCCTTTACTTTTGATAAGTCTAACTAAAATCAGAATTAACTTAGTTTCTCTTATCCGGAATCGAATTGGACTAAACAAATGATCCCGTATTTTGTTAAGCCCTAAATAATTCATACAAACCAAATAAATCAACTTTCACAATTATTTTTATTAACCGGAAGCAATTGAAATAAACATAAACATTAAAGCACCGCAATTGCACCGAAATTTCGTTAAGTCTAAAACAATTGATACCAACCAATAAATAAAGATAACAATGGTTTTTCTTAACCGGAAACAATTGAACCACACACACATACATCCACACACACATAATGGAATAAACATCAATTGTACCAAATTTTGTTAAGCAAAAGCAAAATATATGCAATAAACTCAAGCTTTTCTTAAACAGGAAAACGATTAACTAACAAATTTGTTTTCTCAAATTCCGCATCATCTTCTCCTTCGCATCTTTCTGGGGAGGAATATCATTAAGCCCAAGTTCAAGTTAGAACTTTCTCCCATTGTGTTGTCATCCTCTTGCAAAAACAAAAGAACAACAACAAAAGCAACCTTTACCAGAGAAAGGTTGAATCGGATTTAACTAATGCATAGCAAAAGTTGAAAACCCCAAAACACATATGCTTTTATGCTAAACCAACAAAAAAATTCAACATATTGTGACTTTTTCACATACGAGTTTCAATCGGAACACCTTATGATCCTTTGATAAAGCCTACCAACATGGGCTAGAACTTAATCCTGCTAAATAAAAAAGCCACACAAACCATAAGGGTTCTCATCATATGAGATCGAATATTAAGGTTATGAAAACTGAAATCACACATAAACTCAAATTCAATACACCATAAAAATTCAACAGAGAATCAAGTATTGCAATTACCTCAATCTTACAGGAAATTGAATTACAAAAATAACGCAAAAAGAATGAGGTCATTCCGAGTTCGGACGAAGAAGTTATGGGCAAAACAGTTTTACACTCCTTCGTATGAACCAATCACACCAATCACTAGGACAGGTTATGGTGATCACTTGTGACCGGTCATACCAATCACCAGGACCAGTTACAACATGAATGCATACACGAAACTGTTTTAGACATAACTTTTGCATACAATGTCCGAATTCAGTGATTTTTGGCTCGTTTTAACCGTAAAAACAAGAGATACACATATATGATCAGTAGATATCAACATCATGAACTCAAAATTACCGTTTGTATCAAAAGCTCAAATATAGATAGAGAAGGTATGAGTATAGAAGAAATCTCCTAAAAGATGTTAATTAGTCATATAATAATCGAGGGGTCATGTGCTTCCTCACCTTTCAAAAGATTGGGCACCAAGGTGAGCATGCACATTCCAACACAACTAGGTTGTGTTTATTTGATCCTTGTCTTCTTCGTCACAAGGGACTAAGACAGAATCAACATTCTTGACCTCTTGTTTGGTTTGTTTTCTCTTGTTTTTCTTCTTTGACTTGTGATGAAGAGTGTCATTATCACAACGTTCACTAGTACAAGAGATTTCAGACATGATGTCTCTCTTTAGCTTTTCAAGAAAACTCTTGTAATTATTGTCACCAACAATTAACAACTGAGAGTCATTCTTGTGACTAACTTTTGGTCCTTTCTTGGCTATGAAGGACTTCGGGACCTATTTAGAGTTCGGTTTCGCAGGAGCAGCTTTCTCCTTCATACCATTAGGACGATTATCCTTTTGAATACTTTGCGAAACACCTTTTCTCTAATTTGGAACATCATATCTTGTCTTAGCATTTACAAAGTCATCTCTCCTTTTATAATTGGGTCTTTTATGAGATGACCTTGTCGAGCGATAGGTAAAATTTGAACTATCATTATAATAATTATTTTGCCTAAACTTAGGACAATAACGATCTGAGTTCTTTCAGGGAGAAAACTTATCCAATTCGTTTGATACAAAAGAAAGTGCATCTTGCATCTTACGAACTTTGCATCCCCATTGAAAGTTCCCTTCATTACCACAATAATAACAATGCTTAGTAACATAAGGAGTATGAGTTTTAATGTTACCTTTTTGTGGATCCACTTGCATTGGAGCTCGACGAGTTTTCCTCTTCTTCTTCTTATCTTTATTCAATGTTGTTGCTTTCTTGACATTAGCATAAGTGCTCTCTTTGATTGCTGCTGGTTGAACACAATTCTTAGGCTTGACTGGCTTTACTTCTTTACAAGAAATGGTATCATTTTTGACATCAGTGGAAGCATCTGGTTGAGAAGAATTTGTAGCTTTAACAAATTTTATCTCATTATTATCGTTGGAAGCACTTGATTCCTTATATCCCAATCCACATGTATCACTATGATATCTTCCTGCTTCTAACAATGAGGATAAATTGTTTGTGCTATCATTGGACTTTTTCAAGTACAAATTTTCTTCTTCCAACGTCTTGATTTTGTCAAGAGCACCAGTCAGATCAGCCTCAAGGCATTTTTCTCGTGAGAGATATGCACCTTCTTTCTCTTCAAAATTCTTTTGTTGAGAATTAAACCTTGCTTCAGATTCAGCAAGTTTCTTTTCGACAAAAAGAGATCTCTTCGAAGATTTTCACATTCTAATTTCTTAGAATTTAGCTCGTCTGTACGATCTTTAAAAAGAGAATCAGTGAGGCGATAACCAATATAATATCCTTCGAAAACCTTCTTCAGTTTCTTGTTCTCACGACAAAGAGGAGTCATAAAACCAAGAAAATCTGAAGTTCTCAGTTTTTTATTTTTCAAAGGATTCAGTAGCTTAGAGTATTCTGAGATATCCTCTTGTACATCGCGTTCAAAATCTGAGTCATCATCATCGGAATTTCATCCAGCTTTTCTTGTAGACAAATTTTCCTGTCGTCAACAATTTCTACATCATTAAAAAGATTAACTTGTCCAGTAGATTCTCTCGAGATGATTTCATGATGGTCTTCAGATATTGAATCGTAGATACCATCATCAAGTATTAATTCAAAACTCTTGATGTCTTGCATTACGTTAACTGAATCATCCATTAGATTCAATTCTTATAGGTTGGATCGCACCAAACACAGATTGTTAGATCTTTTCGTGTTTGCCTGCTCTGATACCAATTGAAAAGACGAGGGTACCCAAATATACCTCAATCTAAAACTTTTCCACCTATAAGTCCTCTTACTGAAAGTGATTGTCTATGGACTGAGTCGAGACAATCCAACGAATCGGTATTCACATTTTGTGTGATCGTCTATGGATACGAGATCGAGACAATATAACAATCAAAGTGTGATTACTTGATAATAGGTTCGGACTTAACCAAACTCTATAGGATCACTATCAAGTAATACGGAGTTAACGTTTATGTAATTTACTTTAAATTATAATAAAAACAATTATAATTGCGGAAAATAAAAGTAAAAGACACAGCAAGATTTTGTTAACAAGGAAACCGCAAATGCAGAAAACCCCCGGGACCTAGTCCAGAATTGAATACTCTCAGAATTAATCCGTTATACAAAATCAACCTAACTTCATATAGTTGAGACCAAGCAACTAAACCTATAGTTAACCTAGTTTCTTCAGTATCCCTGCGCTTCCGACATTCAATAAGTGCACGCACTGGAACAATTCCTTTGGTTCGTTTTCCAAACAGTAAAGGAACAACAAATCTGTTCGGTATCAACTCTATTCAATCCAGTGATATGAGTTAGATAAAGGCTCTTCTGTTTAATCCAATAAACTCCTTTGTCGGTTTTAGATTTATCTAACAAACAACTAACAAGTAGTCGAGTTTAGATTTTGCAATCAATAATAGGATCTATCCAGACACTAAATATTGATGCCGATCTACGCAACTAATCAATCAAATATACTAAAAGATAAACCGATTATAGTTGGATCCCAGCCGATCAAGTTTTGTGCACACCAAATATTATGAACCCAAATCAGAAATCTTCCTTGTCTTCAAATCTTCTTAAATCTTCAATAAACACCTGCACACTACAACTTGAATCTCTTGTGATCAATCATGCACAGAACGAAGTCTGTTAACAATGGATTATCACAACACGTCTTTAGATCTACAAACATTTCTAAAGAACCCGTCGACACTTCGATCTAGTTTGAGTGAATCTTATATCAGAAGAGAAGATTCTAAAGAATAAACAAACTAGGTGCAATCAAAGTTCAACAACCGTTAGTCAATCAAATCAAATCGAAAACTAATAATACTGTAATTATCTAGTTTCCCACCAACGTTACTCGTAGAGCTTCTTGATCCCACATAAGTCTTTAAACGAGCGGTCGTAAGAGATTTCGCCTAATTAGGGTACTTTCCTCTCCGAATAGATGGATCCACCAGTAACAACACAACAAGGTAGTTTTGCTAGCTCTTATAATGGTTTACATGAAATGCAAACTTGGGTATTTATAGACCAAGGAAGTTTGAACACCAGGGAATTTCCAAAACCGAAATATTCTTAGGATATGCAATATATTTCCAAATCGTTTTTCATAATTCCTAGAAATACTATGTCCAAAAATAACCGAAATCCTACTAGAAAATCTCCAATCAGTAAATGCACATTACCAATTTTTATTTTCCAGAGATAAGCATTTTAATTGCTGGTAATTAAAAGCATATAAAAATTAACAACCTTAATTAAAAGATTCTCAACTTATTTCGGTTGGGATCTCCTTTAGCTATTAAGGAATACCTTTGAACAATAAAAGATAAGAGTTAATGAACATGTTCAAAGTATGTCGACATCTTCATTCTTTGTAAATCCTCTTTCATATTTACAATCCTGGAACCGATTATACCAAACTTCCAAACAAGTTTAGAACTGGTTCATCTGATTTCCAAGAACTATGTGATTGATCAAATCAACACACTTATCATGGGTTTACGGTTTTACCAAACACAAGGGTCGGTTCTACCTTAATATGGTTTATGGGACCGGTTACATCAGTTACCAAATTGGTCACATCAATTACCAGGACCGGTTACCATATTCTCATGGTATTACTTGTGATCGGGCACACCAGTTACCAGGATCGGTTACACCAATTACCAGGACCGGTTACACCAATTACAAGGATCGATTACTACTATTTTATGATCGGTCACACCAATTACTAGGATCGGTTACACCAATTACTAAGATCGGTCACACCAATTACAACTATCGATCATACCATCTTAGGTGATTCTTAGGATCGGTTACACTAACAAAAGTCATACCAATACATAAGTCAGGCATTGTGACTAGTTTTAACAAGATACATAACAAGTTATGATCGGTTCTACTAACTCACACATAATCGTAATCCAAAGATATGCAATGAATAACAATACCAATAAGCCTAGTGATTTCCCTTTCGATTCATAAAGCAAGTTTATGAATGTACTTCCTTTAAACGGATGTAAACATTGTTTCCTAGGACGAAATCTTCACCCATACCCATACACATAATCACAATAGCATTCATACAATTATGTCGATGTCTTATATACGAAGTTCAAAAGATAAGCGTTATACTTCGTATTGTAATTCCTTAATACTTGTATGTCTCATTATCCTAATCTTTCTAGCCTAACCTATACGAAGTTATCTCTAGTACATAATCAAGCGACTCTTAAATTGAGTTTTGATTCACTAAATATGACAACCAAACTTGACATACCAACGCTTGGTGGGTCCAACCGAGCTATGCTCTAACACATATCTTTATGTAGCACAAACCTTGATCGGCTGGGATCCATCTAGAATCGGATTTATTCGATTGATTAGTTGCGTGAGATCGGCATCGCTTTATAGTTTATTGTTGGATTCTATATTGATTGATTGCAAATCTAAACTCTGCTACTTCGGTAGTTGTTGGATATATTGATCTAACCAGGCAAAGGAGTTTATTATTTTAAACAGAAGATCCTTTGCATATGACTTGAGATATGTTTATCTGGAAAGAATCAATAGAGTTGTTAGCAAACAGATTTATTGTTCCTTTACTGTTTGGAATACGATCCAAAGGAATTGTTCCAGTGCGTGCACTTATTGAATGTCGGAAGCGCAGGGATACTGAAGAAACTAATTAGTGAACTAGGTTTAGTTGCTTGGTCTCAACTATACGAAGTTGGTTTAGATTTTGTATAGCGGCTTAATTCTGAGAGTATTCAATTCTGGACTTGGTCCCGGGGTTTTTCTGCATTTGCGGTTTCCTCGTTAACAAAATCTTGTTGTGTCATTTACTTTTATTTTCCCCAATTATAATTGTTGTTATTATAATTTAAAGTAAATTACACAAACGTTAACTCCGTATTACTTGATAGTGATCCTATAGATTTTGGTTAAGTCTGAACCTATTATCAAGTAATCACACTTTGATTATTGTATTGTCTCAATCTCGTATCCATAGACGATCACACAAAGTGTGAATACCGATTTGTTGTATTGTCTCGACTTTGCGCATAGACAATCACTTTCGGTAAGAGGACTTATAGGTGGATATTTTAAAGATTGTGGTGTATTTGGGTACCCTCGTCTTTTCAGAAATTATTATGGAGGATTGAAACTGAAGATGAAGAGTGGACTCAGCTCATGAAAGCCAAATTTAAGAATAACAATGGAGAGTGGATAACAACATACAAAAAATCATTTATCTGGCCAGGGTTAAAATGGGTGATGACAGATTTAGATAAAGGGAGTAGGTGGTTGGTGGGAGATGGAAACAGTATCTCTGTATGGAAGGATAAATGGATTACAAAAAATACTTTGATTGAAAGATATCCAATGGATGATTTCATTCAACAACATAAAGGAATGATGGTGAGTGAGTTAATTGCGGATGGTAAATGGCGCATTCCAAGGGAGATGAGTAGGTTTCTTGATGTAACTATTTCACCAAGCATTGGGTATGGACCTGATAAAAGAATATGGACTACAGATTTAACTAGAAAATTTACAGTAGCTAATGCTGTACAGGTGGTAAGGAAGAAATTTCCTGTAATATCTTGGACAAAACAGGTGTAGAGTCCATGTATACACCCTTATACAGCAAACAATATGTGGAAAATTTTAAGAGGTGCTGTAACTACAAAATAGAATGCGAGGAAGAAGGGGTTTAGTACAGTGTGAAAATGTTACTTATGTGGAAATGGACAGGATACTATGGAGCATATACTCTGGAATTGTTCTTTCAGTGAGCAACTATGGCATTGGCTGGGAGGTATGTTTAATTTCCTAAATCCTACTACTTTTGAAGAAGTTATCAGTTGTGCTAAAGGTAAGAGTTTTGATGTTAAAGAGATATGGTACATAAGTGCATTCACTTTGATGGTTGAGCTATGGATGACTAGAAACAAGAGAATTTGTGAAGATGCGGATCCCAGGATTGATAAGGTTAAGCATAAGGTATTGCATTTCACAAAAGAATGTAGTATAAGGATGAAGGGTGGTATGCATAACAATTTGTATGATTTGGATATACTGATGAACTTTGGGATAATAGGAGTTAAGAGAAAAAAAAAATTAATGTCAAAGAAGTTATTTTCAAGTTACCTAAACTGAACCAGATTTTAATCTGTTGTGATGGAGCTGCTAAAGGTAATCCAAGTATTGCAGGATTTTGTTTTATTGGAAGGAGTGCAGATGAAGGCTGTGTTGGTGCAGTCTCTGGTGGACTGGGAGTGACTACAAACTACATAGCAGAGGTCATGGCTCTTGTTGTGGTTGGGGAATGGGCAGTAAGACATCAGTTTAGAAGTGTATGTTTTAGTCTTGACTCACATGAAGTTTTAATTGCATTTTCAAGTGGTAAGATACCTTGATTGTTATCAATAGAGATGGAAAAAGGTTCTCAGTTACTTGCATAGTATTCAATTCAGGCACAATTACAAAGAGGCTAATCTTTCAGCTGATAAGTTAGCTAAAAAGGGTGCAAATCTGGGTAGGAGTGAGATGATATATTATGATACCAAACCACACTTTATAGGTAGAATGGAGGAGGAAGATACTGCTTATTTACCTTTGCTATTCTTACTTTGGCGTTGTTTTTGTTTTCATAAAATTAGTCTTGGAAATGTCTTGACTAATGTTTTTGTAATTTGGTTATATTTTGGTAATAAAAATATATGATTTATCAAAAAATAAAATAAAATTGTGATGGTATCTATGGACTAACAAGAGACATTAGGAGACTCTTCAAAAATCTCTATGGACTAACAGTAGATTTGAAAATTCTCTGAGAGTCATTTGAACTAACAGTAGTATTTTATTGTTGCAGTTTCAACAGAAGACTCACTCATTTCTTCCCTTCCATATATACCAGCGTATAAATGGAGGGATATGCTTCCGATCAACACAATTAATAATACCCGCAAACCTGCATCAATTTTTAAAAGCAGTCGGGGACCCAATATCTATCCGATGTAAGGTTTTGGAGTCCCTGTTACAAAGACCACATCCTGAATGGGTTACTTATGCCTTTCCGATAGAGACTCATTCAGATTAAACCTATTATGACAGGAAAGCCACAAGAAAAACCTTATCTTATGTGGACAGTTTTACTTCCACGTAAATCTCCAGTCTAAATTTGGTACAACATTACATATTTTGTTGGACCGAACTAACAACATGTCCGTTTCAAGGAATTGGATTCCAAGTCCTAGGGAATGCACCCAATTTCTTGAGCCGAACGGTGCAAATGAACTTTTTGTAATTGAGAATTTTGATTCCTAGGAATCCAATTCCCTCCAAAATAGTAGATTTACATTGCATTGGTCCAATAGTGCAATGGAATTGGATTTCAGGATAAAAACAAAGATAATTGAATTACCTCAACCGAACATGAATTTTTAGGATTTGAATTGCATTCCTTGAAATCCAATTCCAAGAATTGGATTACCCCATAATTGAATTCTTAGGTTTCCAATTCTCCCAACCGAACGAGCTGTAAATGAAAAGCAAATGCAGTTCACAAACAAACACCAAATTTATTTTTTGAAGCATAACGAACACCAATTTGATAAAAAAAAAAAGGTTTAAGCAAAAGAAAAAAAAAAATGGATTAGGAAAACAAATACTAATGAAATTAGCAAGAAAAACAATCCAACATCACCCGGCGGCATCATTTGTGATCTTTTCTAATCGGAGAGAGACATAAATGGGTGACAAGGTCATTTTATAGACTAAAACGAAAATTCTTCTCGTGACTATGGTTACAAGACTATGCTATAGGCCATCAATTCTTTTACCAATTGGGGAGACTGAGCCCTGTCTTTTTCCACCATTTTAGGTACTTATCATCCAATTTGTCCAAAAAATGATTACAGTTCTTCGGTATGATGAGTAGTAGTAGCACCAAAGATTTTGGCAGCGGGAAAGAAGAATTGATGATTTTCTTCTATCAAAACATTGGCTAAGAATTGGTATGCAGCTTCAGTTAGATGGACACCATCCCAGTTCACATATGTTGACGGATCATCGCAAACTCTTGCATTGACGCTTCCACATGGAACATCTTTGTTACAGTCGTACGGACCTTCACCTCCACAGCATGCCTTTAGAGCTCCATTCTTAAACCCTTCAAATTGTCGAAAAATAACTCTATGAATCATAAATCAAAAAAAATGAAAAATCACAACAATGCACTACGAAAAATTGTTATTCCACTAAAATTCTGAGTGCTTTATTAATTCTGGTTTGATCTCAGCAAACCCAATTTTTGGTGAGTTATTATACCAGGAATATGGAACAAGTCGTGGAAGAGTAAGACATACCGAATTGTTCAGGAGATACGAAAAACTTCATGGCAGCATTATAATAATCAGCATAGACAATTTTGGCATGGGGGTATAATTCTCTCAAGATATCTAATTCTTTTTGAAGCAAATTGTTATGGTACATGGAGAATTCGTTTAGCCACTTGATACAACCGTTCTCATCGTAATCCTCTTTGTTGGGGCTCTTATATTGGGTTAAATACGCGGATGAACACCCAATGGGTAGGTTTCCGGGGACCATGAATGTCACTGCACCCTCCTTGATCAAAACCTGCGGTCATTCATCAGATGTTAAGTCACTAATTAGTAATGTGCTAATTAGTCGGTATGCTTTCCAATTCAATGTTTTCTTATACCTTTATTGCCGAGGAAATGGCGTTAACGATTTCAGTCCCGAAAGATTTAATCTCTTCTAGACCTCTTCCTTGAAAGAATGGATGATTATAATCGTTTCCACCGATTTCTCCCATGAGAATAAGCGATGTTTTGAGAAATTCATGGCAATCACCTAGTAGTGGTCATGAATATAACGACTAATCAATTTACTACGTACTAAAAAAGTCAATGAACGAATTAGCACCAATGAATCAGTGAGTTTTGAATCTCAATAATTAACCACGATTCATAATTGATTATTTGAACTGCGTTTTATAGAAACAGTAGACATACCGGTAGATGGATTACAGAGGGAAGGCAAGAGTTGTTTGAACCATTCGAGTTGAACTCCAAGTGAAGCATTGCTAGGAACGGTGATCTTTCTTTCCTCAAAAAAAGAAGCATTTAAAGCTGTGCCTCCACCAACGGCGAAGTTCACTCCCTGGTGTAAATCCTTTCCGCTACTACCCAGATACGCTGGTAGTAATGGCAGTCCTACAGATTGGGCTGATACATATACAGTATTATTAATGAAATCTTAAAATTATGCAACAGTTTCCAAAACCGTGAGAATCAGAAAGTGTCGCCAAATGATTGATGGAATTCGAACCAGATACCTACCAATGAAATCAAGAACTACACGACCATCAGAAAATCGACCATTAGCTCGATGAAAATAGGTCCTTCCATAAGGTAATTTGCTGACATATTCATCTGTTTGGGAGTAGAGTACGTTTCCAGTGTCGGCGAGTGAGTCTCCAAAGCTGAAGATGGATTTGTAGTACCCTAATACTGGATTAGCAGTTGTAAATAGAAGGATTACGATCAGATTAGGGAAAACTGAGAAAGCAAAAGATAGTACTGAAGAAGCCATAATGGAGATTCAAATGAGAATCGATTTTTCTTATTTTAATTTAGACACCAACTTAAGTATAAATGAAAAAGAAATATCAGATGACAGCAAAAAAGTGCTAGCTAGCTAGATAGTTGTTGTCGTGCAAAGATCATTTAAAATTAAATGAGTCGACTATTCTTATGTCCTAGAAATTATGGGTTCTACTTTCATGGTTTTTGGAATATTTACCGGAAAATACAAATTACTTTGGGGATTCTAGACTATTTTGGAAACAAATTGAATTGTAATGGAGTGCAAGATTCAACATTCAAGGTCAAAACCGTGGCCGAGACAGCAAATTCAAGATAGCATTCAAGCGAACGTTAGAACACAATGTGAAATCAACTTGCAGCGCGATATGGAGCTGCAAAATTTACTTTGTGTGCCAAATTATTTTGACGCTTTTAATCTGAACCTGTTAGATGTTCAAATATAACGGTTAGATTATTTACGCTCAGTTATTGAACGCTTTACTCGAAATTTATTATTGGTACAGTTTACTTGATATGTAAAAAGACATAGTTGTTATGATTACACATGGTTTATACTATCTAAAAAGAGAAGAAAAATACGAACTATTGTCGTGGTTGATCCCTTTCGAGTTACGAAAATGGTACCTAGGCAGCCGCTATGCGGTTCAACACAATTGTGCGAGGTTGCTCATATCGCTTAGTTTGGTCGGTACTTGGAAGTTCATACCATATATTCAGAGATGATTGCGACCTTGGTAGGTATATATCATTGGTAAGAGGTAGCTGCAGTACTGGTTATTCATACTACCTAGTGAAGAGATGATTGTTTCCTTTCCGAGATAATTCATACCATTTAATAATTGTACTACCTAAAAGACAATAGATGATTATTTCATTTGAGGTAATTTATATCATCTGTCTCGGCTTATGAATTAAGCAATGGTTATTATCACGGGAGGTAGCCCATATGATATGAGAAGGATAGTTGTTGCAAATGGTGGCAGCTCATATCATCGATGTAGAGATTACTAACTCTTGAAACAGTTATTATCATTTGAGAAAGATAGTCGGATGAGCTTGACCACTATTGTGAGTTTTCATGCCCACAGGGGCTCCCACTTACGGGTGGGTACCCGAATAGCTATAATGGCAGTTGTTAGCCGACTACCCTGGCATTCGACTTGACATCCCTCACCCTTTTTATAAGGTATGTATTGTCAAACCTACTATGATCCCATCCACGGCTGGAAAACCGGAAGACCGTTAGTTGTAACGGTGGCTGGTATCTGACTACTTTAGCAACAGATATTGTATCCTCGTAGTAAGACAATGAGAATCATTTGTAGGATCCAATGTCCATTTGAAGTTGGGAACTCTCTTGTGGGATTTCTGAGTATTATGATATAAGACATATGCTTAGAGATTCCCAACTCGGAGATCAATGAGATTACTGTCCAGCAGGATATCAAGTCCAATGTTCGATGACATGATTGCTACCAACTGAGATAATTAATTCACATCATCTGTTTGGTTTAAATAAAGATCAAAATTGATGTTTGAAACTGTAAAATAGTTAGACCGATTCGACGACTCTTGAAGTATAGAAGTAGTGTTTGCCTGCTCATAAAGCATTTTGGGATAAATCGATGAACATTTGATTGGTAAAATCGAATTGGTTCGAAAAATTTGAAAATCTGGTGTCTGTGTTATTTCTTTTTCCGCATTATATTGTTTATCTTTATAATTGAAATATCACAGGTTGTACGCAAATCAATCAAAGTAGATACATCCATCCTTGTTTGTTGGATATGACTTGATTGATTCTTGGATATTGATTTTTGAAATCGTCCAAGAACTCTCACACGTAAATCAGGTTCATGGATTCAGTTCTGTCAACTTTCTGATTGTGAGAGAAAGGGATACAACTCTGAATATTATTCTTCGATTGAGATTCATTAAGTTGAACTCTCAGAATTGTATTTAGGTTTTGTCCATACATGTTGCCTACGAAAAAGTTGGTGGTGTATTTTGGTACCCCCCTAGTGTTTTCAATTGGTATCAGAACAAGAAAACACGTTTAAGACCTAATAAGTCCGTGTTTGAAGCAATCTGACTTTATGGACAGGAGTGCAATCTCAATAAACGTACCGCCAGCATTTGATGGCTCGAATTACTTATGGTGGAAAATTGCTATGTGTTCCTTTTTACAAGCCTGTGACTTTGAAACATGGAAACTTGTAGTTACAGGATACGATCTTCTAACAGTTGTTAGATACGAAACTACTGTTGCGAAGCCATTAGGAGAATATAGTTTATCCGAGATAAGTGCTGCAAAACATAATTCTGATGGGTTAAACGCTATTATCCACGCCATATTCCAAGATATTCATCACCATGCGACATCGTGCACTAAGTCTAAAGATGCTTGGGATATCTTAAAAACTGTATTCGAAGGAGATACCTCGGAGAAAGAAGCTAGGCTTCAAAACCTAAATTCTGACTGGGAAAATCTTCGTATGTCTGATGAAGAATCGTTTGATGAGTTTAATCAAAAAGTGTCTGGAATTGTTAATGCATGTTTTGCATTAGGGAAGACCATTCTCCAAAAGGACATTATGATAAAATTCTTCCAACTTTACCAGCAAGATACGAGTCTAAGAAATATACAATCATGGAAGGAAATAACCTTCAAACTCTTTCCAGAATACTCTAGTTGGAAAGTTAAAGATCTTCGATCATGAACTGCAATCCAAAGGCGGAAAGGATATTGCATTCAAGGCACTGAAAAACACTGAAACTCTTAAAATTGAAAGTGTTGATAACTCTGTGAACAATCTTGTTGATCCTGATTTTTCAGATGAAGATCTTGATAACTCAGTTTCATTGATCACAAGAAAGTTTACAGAACTTCTTAAGAAGTGAAATAAACGGTTCACTAGAGAAAAGCCTCTTATGTCAGCTAGGCCATATAATCGTATTTCTGTCAAAAACATGGATTCTAACGATACTGACGATGAGGATATGCCACAGTGCTTCAAGTGTAAAGGGTTTGATCACTTTTCTAATGAGTTTCCAAATCGTAAGAAATACACTGGAAACAAGAGTCTTGCTACAATGCTTGATGAAACATCTGATCATTATGATTTCGAAGAGGATGACGGATCAAGTGTAGCACTCTTGGGAGAAATTATCAATTTTGATGGATGTAGCAATACTATTATCAGTCTTGATAATTTAATTGATGACTCTTCATATCATGATCTGAAGTATGAACCTCCTCCAGTTAATAATAAATCTAGTTGGATATGGTGGAGTATTGCTCATGGAGTTCAAATTGTTCAACAGTTAAGTAAGTGGCAGGTTGGCAGAGGTAATTCCATTAACATTTGGAATATAACTGGATTCCAAGTGATTTGTATGATTGGGATGATTTCAATACCAATGGTATTCAATGGGTTTCTCAGCTAATGATTTCATGTACTTCAAAAAAAATAATCAGGCACTTCTCAGTGGAATAATCCTCTTTTGCATAAGCTCTTCACACCTCTTCGGGTAATCTTTATTTTAACCATTCCAATTGATCTGAATCATGAAGATACTTTAATGTTGCCATTCATATCTACTGGTAACTTCACAGCAAAATCTACTTACAACCATTTGTGTAATATCAATTCAACACCTTCAACTTCTTTGTTCAATACCATTTTTTGGTTAAAATTCTGGAAATTACACATTCCTTATAAACTGCAGATTTTCTTATGGAAGTTTATTCAAAATGCTTTACCTGTTAGAGCCAACTTACATCATGCTGGCACAGATGAAAGGAGTTGCACCCTTTGTAATACATCCCATATTGAAGATATCAATCATTTGTTCTTCAATTGTCCTTTTGCAAAAGCTATATGGAGAGCTTGTCTACCCCAACATTATCATTATCTTTGTCAGTTTCAAACTCTTAATGATTGGTTTGCTACTTGGACTTCTCTTGATGCAGAAATTAATTTTTCATCTAAAGCTCCTTCTATCCATGGAATCACTGCAATCTTTTGGCACATCTGGAAGTTTAGATATCGCTACTAATGATTCAGCATCTCATCACACTAGGCATTTTAGATAATCAGTAGGTCATGAACATCATTGGATTCCTCCACCACCAGACATTTTAAAGATTAATGTTGATGCTTCTTTTGAGAACTCTTTTTATTTTGCTAGAATTGCAATATAATGAGAAACTCTACAGGGGCATATGTTGCAGGAAGAGGAATTCTAAAGCGAGCAATCCATGCTAATCAAGCAGAAACTTGTGCTCTTCTTGAAGCTATGTTGTGGGCTATAACTCTGGGCTACGACTTACAAGTGGGGTAAGGTTATAATTGGAACGATATTTTGGGGACTACTCAAAAAAGGTGGAGGACTACTTTGTGATAGGAATGTCCACCCTACATTCTAAGGGGTGTCCTAAAAGATTAGGGAAGACTAATCTGCCATTATCCTAATTAAGGTTATAACTAATCCTAATAACCCACTAATTTAACCACTACACACTAATTTAACCCACTAAATTAAAACCTAAAATCAGTTTCAAAATCTTTTCTTTTCTTTTATTCTTCATCATCTTCTTCTTCTTCTTCTCTTCTTTTCCTCTTCTTCGTAGACATCGACATTAATCGTAAATTCGAAAAAAAATCATCGTCGATTAATCAATCTTTATAAACAATGCGTTCTAAGCAGACACCAAGAATTCCAGAATTGAGTCTGGGACTGGAAAATATAGCGAATCTCCCAAATCAATTTCAAATTGATAAACAACTTCAAGCAAAGTTGGGAGACCAAGTCAAGCATCCAACATCTACCAAGAAGTCCGATTCAAGTAAAATGAAAATCCGCAGGTAATTTCCTTCATACCAATTCCTTTTAATCGTTTTTTGTTGAAGAAATAGATTGGAAATCTTAAAAAACCATAGAAAATGGTAGTTACAGTATAGATTTTGGCTAGGAGAAATTTTGAAAACCATAGATTTTGATAACCGAACTTTCAATATGAAGAACAGTTCGGCCAATTAAGAAGTTTTAGGTAACCGAACTATGTAGTTCGGTAAACTCGCAAAAAAAAAACCCGTAACCGAACTCCTTCTTTATATGAGAAATTTGAGTTCCGTTTAGTCGATAAATTTATATAGGTAACCGAACTTTGATAAAATATAGTTCGGTTACTTCGCAATTTCTATGGGGTAACCGAACTTTGATCTGTCAACACCAAACTTGTAGTTCGGTGACTTTGAAACTTATACCAGATAACCGAACTTTAGTCTGTTAACATTTTGTGTTTGATGTAATCCCATGTTCAATTTTATTTGATAAGACAATATTTTAGCTAATAATGTGGTTTTCATTCATTAGGAACAAAGGAAAAAAATCTAATCCCCACCTAGATGAAGATTTGAGAACTCCCACCCCTCGTGGTAGAATACATTTGGATTTCCGAAACCGTGGTACTAAAAATGCTAAACATGGAGGGGGGTCGTCACAAGAAGTGAACCAAGAGAATGTTCGTAATGTAATCCAAGATGTCAATCAAGAGGTGATGGAGAATACAATTGATAATGTTATTGAAGAAGAGAATGATGATGAAGAAAAGCAAGGAAATGAAGAGGTTGAACAACAAAGAGAACACGTTGAAAATGTAGAGGAAGAAGAACAAGGACATTGCAAAGAAGGAGAAGGACAAGAGGAAGAGAAGGATGAGGAAGAAGAGGAAGAAGAGGAGGAAGAGGATGAAGAGGAGGAAGAGGAAGAAGAGCAAGAAATTGTTCCTGTTAAAGAGAAAAAGAAGCCGAAGCCGCCTTGTGATAGATACTCACACATTCCCCGTGATAATTTGTGTTTGCCACCAGTGAACCCAACTTATGGTACTCCAAATGATGGTGGGGCAACATTGTTTGGCTACAAACACTCATGGGATGCGAAGATCTATGCGACAAAGGTATTCTTTAAGTTCATTCTTAACTAACAAAACGATTTTTTTTTGGGACATGTTTCGTCAAGTATTAATAGTGTTATGTTCTTTTCGTAGGATCATAATGATACAGTTCGTCTTATTCGTCGTCAAAAGGCGTCCAAATGGGATCTTTCTTTGGAGTGTGACGAGTTTCAAGAGAAGGTTAAAGAATGTGTGTTATGGAGAGCTATTGAGTACGAACATGTGGATTTTGACGCTGTTTCCGTATCCGCATTTTTCGAGAGGCATTATCCCGAGACATATACAATGCATCTTCCATTTGGCGAGATGGGAATTACTCCCGATGATTGCAAGAGAATCACCGGCTTACCAGTGGAAGGTAAATGTCTTCGAGAAGGCTACAACCCCTCGATGCGTTATGAAGCTCTTGAAGAATTGGCTCTAAAATGTCTAGGATGGGATGCAAAAAAGGCTCAATGTGAGTTTAGACGTTCTGTGAGATCCCCTAAACGTGGCGATGAGTATAATCCAAGAGAGGAAAATGGAGCATTGAAGAAGATGGTGAAGAAATTCAAGTTGGTAAAGTTGAAGGCAGCATTTGGAGGGACAATAAAGAAGGTGGAGAAAGGAAAGTTGGTGATGGACTAGGAGACCCTTAGGCATCATGTCACCGCTTATTGGTTATATCAGCTAGGAACCGTCATTTTCCCCGACACTTCTGGAAATAGGGTGGATGCACATTATCTACAGCTTTTGGAGAATCTCGATGAGATTAACAAATACTCTTGGGCCACTGGGGTGCTTGCTTTTGTTCTAGGAGAGATGAGCAAAGGGTCGAGGATTAAGACAACTCAAATTTGAGGTTACTTAACTCTTATTCAGGTGACCTTCTACATTGTTAATTAGCAAATTATTCACTAAAATTTTCTGCTTCCAAATCAATTTTCATGTATGTGGTTAATATTTTCGTATTTTCGCATAGGTTTGGATTTATTACCACTTCCCTTCATTGGGATTGGCTAAGGAAAAGACACCTTATCCCTATGACGAACCTACAACATGAAAATGGTTGTTTTTGGACGCACAAAAGAAGTCTAAAGAAGGGCAGTTGACTTCGTTGAGGGAGAAATTGGATAAACTTACGGTGAAAGATGTGGTATTTCACATATACGACGTACCCGATGATGTCCCTGTAGATGAAGAAGATCTGAATGGTTTCTCTACCGTCTCAGCTTACTATGGACCAATTTGGTATCCTAATGGCTACGCAATATATAATCCAAGGAGAATACTAAGACAACTTTGTTGTGTCCAAATGGATCCCGACGTGGAGAATGAAAATTTCAATTTGCTGGTTCAAGGAACAAAGAACACCGAGAAATATTTTGTTCCAAAACATGAACCAACTCCTACGGTAGGACATTGGAATGCACTTGTTAACTACTACTTACCTTTAGGTGATTGTGTACCTTGTGGTGGAGATGTAAATGCATGTGATGAAGATTATATGGAGTTTTATCAAGAAATTAGTCATCCTTTTGTGATAAATAGAGAACAACAAGCTAAGACTGATAAGGCGAAGGCGAAGGCAAAGGAGAGGGAGGCTAAGAGAGCTCAGAAGGAGATGCCTATTTGTGGAGAAGAAGCAAAAATGTTATGGGATAATGTGGTAAGAAAATGTCTTCTCTTATACTTCCTTGTTGTTTGAAAGTATTGAAAATATATCTACTTATGCTTAAAATTGGAATCAGGTGAAGAAGGGTACGAAATTATTGAAGAAATAGATGGCTAAAATACGTAGTGGAGAGCCGATGTCGACTAAGGAACAAACCTACTACTACGGCGAGTGGGAGGGTCTTATAACTAAAAGAATGATGGAGCCAAGTAGGTCTAAGCAATTGAAGAGGGGTCGACAATAAGGAGAATGTTCAAGTCGCGCCGTGGAGGAAACCGGTCGAGTAGATGAAACCCCAAGTGATGAGGAAGTTCAACCTAAAACTCGTGGTAAACAAGGAAGTGGTAAAAGGGTTCGTCGTAGTGGTCGTTAGTGATTTCGTATGGTTTTAGTTTCAAAAAACATCTTAGTTATGGATTTCGTATGGTTAATTTCGTATGTTTGTGTGTTTTAAACAATTAGTTAAGGATTTCGTAGTTTGGTATGTATAACAACTTTTATATTTGTTTTAGAACCTTGTTTGTGTTTTTAATTTTAATTGGGTTTGTGTTTTCAATTTTATAAGGCTGAAATTTTGAATACAGGATGTTTTTCGGCAACCTGAAATTTTTACACAGCTAACCGAACTTAATGTTCGGTAACCTATGACAAATTCAAGGTCACCGAACTGTTTTTTCGGCGAACAGCTAAATCCAACCAGGTTGCCAAAGACAGAGTTCGGTTACCTTGCTACATTTTCACTGGTTGCCGAACTCTTCTCTGAAGACTCAAAATTTTGCTTTTGCACAAGTTGGAAAAGTCATTCTATTGATGCGGAAATCACAGAACTCCACTCTTAGGTTTGTTTTAGAGTGGTTTGTGTATCATATATATGTTCAGTTTGTGACCGAGCCTTCAAATAAAAGTTCGGTTACCTCAATTTTTACCTTGTAACCGAACTTTCTAGTTCGGTTAGCAAAGTATAATATCACTGGTTGCCGAACTTGTCTCTGGAGACTCAAAATTTTGCTTTTGCACAAGTTGGAAAAGTCATTCTCTTGATGCAGAAATCACATAACTACACTCTTAGGTTTGTTTCAGAGTGGTTTGTGTATCATATATATGTTCAGTTTGTGACTGAGCCTTCAAATAAAAGTTCGGTTACCTCATTTTTTACCATGTAACCGAACTTTGTAGTTCGGTTGGCTCGCAAATTTTTATTTGCTAACCGAACTTTGAATTTTGAAATTACAATGTTCTTTATCTGACACAAATATCAAGTAACGGCTATTTATTTTGAAAATATAGCCGTTATACACCTCAATGGTATATATATGTATCTCATAGTTAACATTTTGTTTCAAAATCTCCTAAAAATGGCAGCTACTAGTCCTAAATTTACTCTAGATGAAGATCTTTCTCTTTGCAGAAACTACATACTATACTATCCAAAGAGGGGTGAAGAACGAAGAATGAATGGCGTTATGAGTCAATGCTATTGGGGGAAATTCATGAGAAATTCTGTTCCGACACAACAAACCCTCATAACCGTGACCATATAGCTTTGTTCATTCGATTTGATAAGATAAGAGCTAGAGTTGTGGAATTTATGGCTTTATTTCGGATTGTAAGGCGGTATCGACTTAGGGGTGAAACATTCGACGAAATCATTTTAACATCCAAAAATGAATGGCGAAGATGGAAGAGAAAGAATTTCAAATATGAAGATCATTTCCGCATCCTTAAAGACTTTTTCATAACGCGTTTAGGATATTAAATGTTATGTAATTTTATTTCGGAAAGTTCTGTAATAGTTCGGCATTGTCCTGTAATTTCATTTCCTAACCGAACTTCTATCCTATAATAGTTCGTCAATGTCCTGTAATCTAAGTTCCTAACCAAACTTCTATTTGTGAACTCAAATTTAGAAGTTGAAAAATATCCAAGAATTTCATTTCATTAAAAAAATAGTCGTTGAGTGAGTAATAATAGGGTAGAAATCAAAATTAGCCGTTGGCTCAATGTCAAAACAGAAGTGCCAAAAAACAGGTGTTCGGCAACCTGAAATATTTGCACAGGCAACCGAACTTAAGTTCGGCAATCTCGATAATCATATGTGCTAACCGAACTATTATCTGTCAACTCAATAAAATACTAACATTAACTCGATAATGAATACCACACTTCAAAAAACATAGTATTAGATTGATAAGCATACTTAGTTCCATTACATGTGTCATTTAATCATCCTCAAGTGAAATTTGACCTTCATGTACAATTTCGTCTGATTTCTTCAAAGCTTTCCACATCTCCATGTTATGCTCATACATAATACACCAACCCAACATTATATCGGGGTTAAATGCAGGCCAATAAGAGTTTCTGGATATTGGAGGCAGTGGACAATCGGGATTTAAACGGAGGCCTATAAAGTGGTTGTTGTTAGTCAATGCCATCACACATCTCCTTCGTTTGAGTTGCTCGACACATACGGTTGTTTTCGGGGTGAAGGTGAAACTAACATACTTTGAGAAATAATGAACCACACAATTAAATGCCTCGGCGATTAAGTGTCCACATATCGGCATGCTCATCCAATAATCCGTTGTGATCGGATGGCCCCCATGAAGACGACGTTGATACTTAACAAATTGTCCATTGAGACTACCCACCCCATCGCACAACATTGTCTTGTAAAAGTTCGGATTCTCCTTTAGTTTGGACAACAACCTTTGCCTTATATGAGTGATTGCACACCCATTATTTATCTTGGCACCTTCGATAAAAGGCCCAAGTTGTTGATTGACAACATGAAAACCACAATTACCATCCGGAGGAACGTCGTCGGTGGATATAACGTATTCTCTAATGTATAGAGGTAGCTCATTCAAATAGTCTTTATTTGGAGCCTCAAGCTTCACGTCTAGGGAAGATGGTTGGATAGGGAAAATTGGAGACTTAAGCTTCACGTCGCCGGAAGATGGTTGGCTTGGTTGTGATGGACACATCGTACCTTTTTTCTTCAAATCTCGCTCACTTGTTTCTCCTTTCTCCTCAATACTCCTACCCCGTTTCTTGGTTTTCTCCAAGTACATTGCCACCGTATACTCATGGGCCGAAGGATCTCTAGTAAATGGGGTTTGCTCACTTTTCTTCTTACGTAACACCTTTGCATATTCTCTTAGTTGTTTTTTAGTTTCTTTTTTGCTTGGCCTACCTTTGCGTTTGCCTTTTGACGGTTCATAAACATTCTCCGAAGTTTGTGGATATATGATTTTCCTCATGTCATCCCAAAATATTTATTTTTGGAGCTTGTTCATGCCACGATACATCTCTAGTACGGTTCTGCCTATTTCGTTATCCCCAAACTCCTCTCCGGCTTCTTCTCCCTTTGGAGGAGGGATGAAACTTAGATGCTTCCAATATGGATCAATGTCGCTTAAAGGGATTACGCCATGCTCGTAGTTGATTATCATATGGCGACAAGGGAGTCCCATAGACTTCTTCATGTTACATACACACACCTCATCCCTCTTGGTTTCCCACTTATCAATCAACTCGACTTCTATAATCAACAACTTCATACATTGCCGAGATACGTTGTAATGGATTCCCTTGAACAATGGGTGGTCGGCATATTTTCCGGTCATTTTGAATATACGGCTTTTTTGGAACTTCTCTTTAATTCTATCAATGTCGTGCTTGAAGTAATTTTCCATAGCATTCCACACGGTTACGAAATTATCAACACATCCAAAGAGATTCTTCTTCAACCGATGGTGAGCCGACTCTACTAAACTTGTCGCTTGATTTCCCAAGTGTTTATATTGGTTAGTATAGGCATTAACAAAACTCTCTTTGTGTGGTTCCAACCATTGGTGAAGAACATACGATACAACACCGGGATAATCGGGAGTATCCCAATGGGCGATAAACTCCGCAAGATTTAGATGATACTCTTCCTCGGTAAGAGACCAACACAATGATTCCCATTCACCGTTGAAAGCAACCCATTTAGCGTAATTTATATCGTATTGTTTTTCAACTTCCTCTTTTGCATCCGCTCGTTCATGTTCCGGTAGCATCTTAATCTCTTCATATCCTTTTTTCTTGGGTGGACAAATTATTGGCTTGCACCTATTTATCAAATTACACCATATATGGAACGTACAAAGCATATTGTGTGCTAATGGAAACACTACCTCTATTGCATTCATCAATGCGACTTCATTGTCGGTGACTATAACCCCGAGAATATCATCACCTCGGAAGATTGCCTTAACTTGTTGTAGTGCCCAAATGTAACTAGGTTCTTGCTCGTCCCTTAAGAAACAAAATGCCACGGTAAACGGTGACTTCGTCGAAGTACGTCCAACAATATTCAACAATGGCATCTCGTACTTGTTCGTCTTATAAGTACAATCCATTATGAGAACTTCATGAAAGCATTGAGACAATTGAACACTCATTGGATGCGCAATGAAGAGTTGTGTTATCTCTCCGTCCGAATCCACATCCTTTTGAACCGTGTAGTCTTTCTCTTTGGCCAAAAAAAACAATTGTTGCATCACTTGTCTATCTCTCCATTCCTTCTTTCTAATTGTCCCAATTGCATTACAAATGGTGGACAAAGATGAGTGGTTATCCTTGTTATCCTCCTTTAGTATTTGGAGCATTTGAATCGGTGAAAGACCCATTTTCCTCATTTTATCTACCTTGTCCATCTCTTCAGGAGTTAGCTTGGCCACCATGAAATGTCCTTCAAGATGCTCCGGACGAGGGTGGTTATGACAACCTTCCATAACCTTGTAGAGAACCCATCCACCCAATTCTTCGTTGTAATTAAATGCAAGCTTGAATGGGCATTTAATCTTCTTTGAGAAAGTTTTGTTCTTCCTATTTGTCTTTCCTTTATAAACATAACCCTTCCTCTTGTGGCTTTTATCGGGATCACCGCTTCTCTCACAAACCATTTCAAAGCGGATTTTGCTTTCTCTCCCATTCAATACTAATACGCACATGTCTTTTAGTGCATGTTGTCTAGCCCAACTCTTTGCCTCTAAAGGACTTTTGAATACCAAGTCATTCATGTAGTGATGGGACGTGTCATCGTACAAAATATCAACAGGGGTAGGTTGATTTTCCATTGGTTCTATTGGATCAGATGCAACCTACAAGTAATAGCACAACGTCAATACCAACTAAAAATAAGAAATACTTAAATTTTCGGCAATGTAAAAATAATATACGATCCTGCCGAACAAAAAGTTCGGTTATGAAAAAAAAATTGCGATCTTGCCGAACTTGTTCTTTGGAATTTTCTATGGTATAGTTCGGCAACATAATTACTACACTCGACTAAACCGAACTACAAAGTTCGGTTAGCTATTCAATGAACGTGATTTGCGATCTTGCCGAACAAAAAGTTCGGTAACAAAGGGACTAAACTCGACTAAACCGAACTATTAACTGTATGCTCTATAAAATTAGTTCGGCAACGTTTTCTGGAAAAAGATAACCGAACTCTCAAAAACCTCCATTAAAACAGAGTTCGGTTACCTGCGTATGCTGAAATGAGTAACCGAACTGCACATACAGGAGAGTTCGGCTACCTGTTTTGCAGAATTGCTAACCGAACTACTTTAACCTAGCTGAAATTTCTTCCTGAAATTTTCGATTTGGCCAATTTTTTGCACAATTCAAGCTACATTAACTAAATTTGAGCCGTACCTGAGTACCCATAACTTCATCTTCTGGTTGTGGCTGATAAAATTCATCATTTGGGTCGTTAGGTTGAGTTTGGGGTAAATAGCTTTCATCATCTAACAAATAACTCATATCCGGATCATTAGAAATATTGACAAATATATTAGGAGATGAAGGAGGTTCTGATTCTGAGGATGAGGTATCATCACATGAATCACTCATATCATATTTACTAAACTCAAAATAAGATTTTTTGGGTTCTTCCCTCTTTTTCTTCATCTTTTTTTCTTCTTCTTCTTCTCTCTCAATAATTCTGATTCTAACGAAACTATCCTATTAATAACTCACTAATCACTAACTAATCAGTAATTAATCATTACACTAACACTAACTAATCAATAAACTAACTAATTTAATTACCAAGGGTAAATTTGGTATTAAAAAAGAATTTAGATAAAGGGTGACTCAAAATTACTTCAAAGGTCCTACCAAAAATGAAAGAGTAGTCCCCCACCTTTTTTTGAGTAGTCCCCAAAAGATGGTTCTATAATTGAATCTAACTGTAAAAATCTAGTTCTGTATGTAACTGTTGATTTACCTCTTCCTCCTTGGCAATCCAGTTCTATGTTGAATAGGTGTAAGTTTATTTAATCAACATTGTAATTCTGGGTTGTCTTGTGTGTATGTGAGTAGGGGTGCTAATAAATCTGCTGATGCTAATAAATCTGCTGATGCTCTAGCTAAAGCAGTTTGTAGGTTACACCTTAGTGAGGAATGGTGGTTACATCCACCTGAGTTGTTATATCCTCACTTAGCTTATGATGTAAACTGTCTTCCTAAGCAATATATTTGTTTCTTTTGTTCAAAAAAAGAAGGAAAAAAACATCACTAGAGTGCTTGGTAAATTCATGTGAAGTGCATTCCAGGTGTTCCCGGTTACAATCTCTCACTAATTCTATTATCGGACTCTTATTTATCTACACTTTATAAGCCTACTGAAAGATAGAATTGTCAAACCAATTTAGACTCGAGGTCCGATGTATGACAGCTCACATAATTCTGAACAGTCGTTACTGAGGATTTGGTGGGCGACTATTGGCAGCAGAAACCCTTGATCCCCATTCCAACAGTTCTTTGCTCGTATCATCCTTGTGCACCAAGACCTCTATGAAGCATAAGCTATCCTTTTCTTCTCCTGTTGCTTTTGAGATTGCTTCGATCAGCTCCTCCTCTGTTTTCACCTGCATTTCAGTAATCAATCCATGAATGTTATCCAACTGAATTCACTCGTTCTCATGGAAAACTATGGTCGAAAAAGATGAAAAGACAAAAGAGCTAAACAAATGAAGAATGGCAGTCAAGGGTGTTGACCACTTGTAGAATTTGCCTCAGAAATCAAGGATCGGGAGGTTCAATGGGGAGGCTTCTTCTGTGTACCAATAGAACATGCATCTTACTTGTACAAGACCAATCATGCTCTTAGACTGAACCCCATTGAAGAGAATAATAACCCTTTTCCTTCTTTTGGAAAAGAGCAGTACACTTCTATTGTAATATTTTACAGTTAAATCAAAAGGTGAGCGATCTTAAACAAAAGAAAGGCAATACAGATCACTCACCTTGCTGGTCCAACATTTTCCTTCATCATTATGGATAGCGTCAACAAACTTGGTGTAGTTCCAGTTCTTAATCACATTATATGGCCCGTCATGGATTTCAACTTCAATTGTGTATCCTCCATTGTTAATGAGGAATATGATAGTCTTCTGGCCACAGCGGATCATCGTGGAGACGTCCTGAGCTGTAACCTACAATCAAGGGGAACATTGAAATGTAAACTAAATTCATCCACTTCTATCCATGAGCCTACAAATAAAAAATAAGTTCCTCCTTTTTCAACTCTTATTGATTCTTAAATACCGCATAAATACCAAATAGTCAGTTTGGAATGCCCGATGTATAGGAACAAGATATCAATGAGATTCACCTGGAAACTTCCATCACCAATACAGGCAATGACACGCTTATGTTTGGCAGCCTGAGCATATCCAAGAGTGGCACCTACTGACCATCCGATGGATCCATACTGCATCTGGAATTCATATCTGGGTAATATCATTGAAAGATTAAAATTGAGACTGCAAGCACAAATTTTCTTTACTGATAATTGTGAATTTTGTAGAGACATAAGCAGGCGTGAAAATTTTAAGAATCTCTTAGAGCTTACCCGCAATTTTCTGGGAGATGTAATTTCTGACAGTTGAACCATGAATCCCCTGTTTCCGCAATAACTGCCGTGTCTCCACTCAGCATTTCCTGTGTGATGTCATCATTGAATAAACACAACTCAGCAATAAAGCGCATTGAACGACTCCAAGGAGAGAATTTAGGATGAAGGACGTATTCATGTCACATGTGTGTGTGTTACTATGTGCAGATGGAAGTGTTTAAAAGCAGTTCATTGAAACAAACTAGTGCTCATATTGGTCCACTATGTCAAAAACCAACCCTCTTGCTAAAAAGAACTGTGCACCTATGGCATTCTTCGTAGGAATGATCAGGACCATCTACAATTAATCTACTTCTTAAACAATAATAAATGTTCCTTAGATCAGAAAAGAGAAAAGAACAGCGGCTAATTGTAACATTAAGGCAAGAATAGAGAAAGGGAAGAAAGCACGATCAAAGAACAATAATATTTTTTTTAAAAGGAATGGAAGGAATTCTGATTCTCATGACTCTACCTGAATATGCTTGAATAGGATGTTTACTCTCAAAGGTTCATTTATTTCACGCTTCAAAGGGATACCATGTGGAACAAAGATTCGTTGATAATTTTCCATAGCTGTAGTGTTCTTCTTCAGTTTCAAGGCCAAAGCAGTCAAGAAGTCTGCCATATGCACACAGCCAAAAGAAGGACCATTGCCAATGGTAACCCGGTTAGGCTGTACAATTACAGCCTTCTCCTTCCTGATAAGCAACGAGTACCCCACAGAACTGTAGTCATTAAAGATGGGGCCAACAAAAACATAAGCATCAGCTGACTCCACAATTTCCCCGCAGAAGCTGGAACTGACGGCACCCCAGTACGTTCCAATAAAGTGAGGGTGATATTCAGGTAACAGACCTTTGCCAGATGGCATGACAGATATGGCATACCCGCTAGCATCTGCTAGCTCAACAAAGGCTTGCTGAGCCTTACACACCCTTAACCTAGGCCCACCAACAATTACAGGTTTTACAGCCTTGTTTAAAAACTCGGAGGCAGCCTCCACTGCAGCCTCTAGCCCCATTTGATTGCTGATCCTGTATGATTTATAAGAACAAGAGTAGATTGGTCAATTTACATTACTAACATCTACCCGAATATAAACCTTTTTTTTTTCCGATTAGCAACCAATTAAATTATGAGTTACAACACGAAACAACATGACGGTTTAGGAACGGTTTAGCTGCGATCAAGAAGCTTGAAATTCAATTTACAACTCAAGAAGTGACATTCTTCTCCAAGTTTCAGTTCATGAACTAGGAAACATCTCACATGAACTACGATATGATTTAGACTGAATTGAATTACGCTTGGTGTCGAAATCCTAGTGTGAGATACGATAATACTGCATATTAATTACAACCAAAAAAAAAAAAAAGTTTATTAGCAATGCATGAATGGTAAAGAAAATGTTTAACCAACCTTGGTGCAAGATAGAACAGCACAGGCTCTTCAGTAAAAGTTGGGTGAGGAACTGCAGGCAAATTACAGCTAATGCTGATATAAACTGGCTTGCTTTCCTTCAAAGCAGTTGAGATAGCAGTGTCAATTAGCTCATGTGCATCATCCAAGTTGTTAACCACAGCCTGTTATTTCCACATCCACCACCACATAATCAGAACACATAACTTTGCCTTTTCAACCCCATAGAAATATAAAACACAAACAAAATTAAGCAATCCAGATGAACAACATCGAAACGAAACTTAACGAATCTCTTTCAGTGGTAATTCTCAAATCTTGGTTTCCTATGGAAAATCATGGCGGGGATCAGTTACTAGTGATAGCATCCTTAGAATTAATTACTCAATTAACTTGATCATCAAATTAAAATATAAATCTCAAAATATCAAGCTCCTATTGAACGAATTATAATTAATGCTAATCAAGAACAACATATATTATCACCGAGTTTATCGATAAAACTAGAAGTGGGAAGCTAGCTAGGCTACTTAAATCAATCGAAAATCCAACAAATATTCGACAAAAACAAAAAATAAAATAAACAAAATCAATAACTCAAAGCAATGAATCTTTACCTGGAAACAAGTAACAGACTGAAAGCATCGGAGTTCTTGACTAAAATCAGGTAATCCAATAGTATGATGAAGAATACGATTAGTACCATAATCATTAGAATTAGGACCACCGACAATGCATATCACAGGTAGATCTTCACTATAAGCACCAGCAATAGCATTAATAACACTAAGTCCACCAACAGTAAAGGTAACAACACAAGCACCAACACCCTTTGCTCTTGCATAACCATCAGCAGCATAACCAGCATTCAGTTCATTACAACAACCAACTAAATTAAGCTCTGGTTCAGCTATTAAGTGATCTAACAAACATAGGTTAAAATCACCAGGTACTGAGAATACATCTTTTACACCAACTTGAACTAGACGACGTGCTAAATGTCTACCAAGTGTTGCAGAATTTGAAGCAATTGGATGTAAGGGTGATGAGTTTGAAGAAGGATGTAGAGAAGTTCCAAGTTCAATATGGGAACCCATCTTTTTCTAAATTTTTGAGAAGTGGATGGTGGTGGTGAGTGAAATAGTAAATGGGTTTAAGGGTATTAATAAGGTTGATTGAAACCAGGGGCGGTTTAGTGAAAAGCATTGGAAAATTGAAAGGTTTAAGCGGGCGGATATTATTGGTTGATTTGATGAAATGAAACTGTGGAAACCTTAAAACTTAGAATTCTGGTTTTGTGATATTTTTAGTTGACTGGTCTGTAGGATATTTGTGAGGATGTTGGAGAGACACGGATCCTGGACGCACAAATCTCAAAATACTGCTTGATACTGTTTACGTGAGATTTGTGCATGAAAATCGTACGGCTGTTCGGTGCTTTTGGATGGGGAATTTCAATTAGATTTTTGTTTCAAAATACAAATACAAAACAAATGTTTTTTTGTTAATGTGTGATTCATGTGGTCCGTTCATCCTGTCAAAAAAAATGTGGTCCGTTCACAATTGCATGGACCATGGTTTTCATTTTCAAGCACACATAGGGAAGGCGTGAGTATTCTTTGTTGAGAAGAAGCACTATCGTGGCAACCTCGTAGTGCATGTGCTTTTGATCCCCAAGAAGACGAAAGACGAGTTGCCACGAAACGTTTGCACAAAAGTGTTACTGCATTTTGAATAATACTAGTTTATCACCCGTGTTACGCACGGGTCTGTTTTTCGCTCATGAAAATTTATTGAAACAAACGACATTACTAAAAAAAACAAAAAACTATTGTCTCCGTTTCAGAATTACACACAAACCTACCTATTATTCTGAAATGGGGGAGTAATAATTATTCAATAAACGTAACCTAAAACTAATAGAACACTACGGAATATAAGAAAACAACCAAAACATTTGGGCTTGCAGCATACTGTTTTCCAAGCTTATAGTGCTTACTCCACCCCATAAATTAATAAAAAGTTATGACGCTCAAGTCTTTTTTTAACTTTTGATATTTCTTAAAATTTTAGCTCATGATTTGGTATTTTATATATTTTTACCTATTTTCCATCTAATCACTATATATACTCGTTCACTATATATATACGCGTCATCGATATCACGATACATCTTATTTTCAAAAAAAAAATCTCGTTCGCGTTTGATTTTTTCATAAATTCATAAATTCTTCTATCTCAATTATTTTATTTTATTCTGTTGGTATTTTGTTAAGGTAAAATGGATGTCGAACAGTGATTTTCTTAGGTAGCTGACGATTTTTTTTTCTTTTTTATAAATCTAGTATTTATCAAACTACATCATGTACTGAATGTACAATCATTTTTATTTATGACCTACCCATGGGTGTCCAAGGTTTAAAATTTCCCAAACGACGAATAATACTAATTCGAAATTAATAAAACATCTATGTTCTTTTTCTTTTTTAGAGTTATTTTTTCATGATAATTAAACCCATAAATCATGAAATATATTTGTATTAAGTGAATGTCAATTATTATTAAATGCTCAATATATCTACGAAAATGCTAGATTTACTTTGGATTTTTCCCGAAGTTTACACCGACTAAAACAAAAAATATGGACCCACTTTCACCGCCCACACCCAAATGTTGAGATCAGCTCCCAAAGGCCGTCTCATTCTCCCCGGGAGATATTTCGGGACAAAAACCCGGTGCGTCTATTACTACTCATATATCTATACCTTGTCCATGAATTCGGTGAACATACAGTGAACCATATTTTAAGAGACTGTGTTTTACTTGGGCCCAATGGAAACTTTAGGATCAAATGGCAAGATAATTTCTACGCAAGTGATCAATGACCATTGATCAGTTAGCTATATGGCAACGTAATTGGATAATACCGGCGAAAGAAGACCTTTTTGGTTTTACAATTGGCTTAAATATAGCCGGTCTAAATAACTTATGTATACCCGTGATGTAAACTTTGTATATGTTTGTAAATTGCACATATGTGCCCGTTAGTTTTTAGAAGAGTCTGCAAGTCACGTAAATAATGAGTGACAGAGTGAGTGAATAAATTCCCATAAATTATATGATTACTTTGGGAACTATAATTAGATGAATACGGTATATACATACACTGACTGACTCTATTACGTTTAAAGGTTAAACTTGATTCCGTTAGGGAAATTTATGGGTGCATGTAAAAATCATACAATACATAACAGTGAACGATTTTGTGATAGTTAAACTTGATTTGAGCTCGACAATAATTCCTTAAACACCTAGTAGAGACGGTGACAACCTAAACAGAAAGATTATAACTCCAAGACATTCCAATAGAAAAATAAATTCTAAATTGATGGGTGTGTGCGAATTATTTAGATGAGGAGTTAAACTTTATGAATGATAAAATGGAAGTCCTAACTACTGTACCGCCGTGATATATTTTAATTTTAATACGATAAAACTCAAATATTAATTTTCATATGTACGATTTACCTATACCTTACCGCTTTTCCTAAAACTGTAATTATAGACATTGGTGCTTACCCCACTTTAAAGCATTAAAACTTCATTCACTATTATCAATAGTTACCAAAACTTTTACTGGTTCTTCTTCCCTAATGACACTGGTGGGGGCATCATTTCTTGCAGTTGGATTGTTGTTTCATCTCCTTCTTCTCCATTAGGAACTTCCATCTTTTTTTTCTCGCACTCTCTAGATTATTTCCGTGTATATTTTGTTTTGTTAGACATCAGAGAACTCGTCATAATGTCATATAGTTGACGTGTCAGTAAAACATCAACAAAAGTAATGTAGATTTTTTTTTATGTTTGAAACATATCAATGCAAATGTTTTTATTACATGCGATAAAGATCCAATCCAATTTTGTGTTCTTTTCTTTTGACGGACGTTTAAATTTCTCTCGCGTTCCGTTAATTTTTGTCATCTTGTCTGGTGATGTTCCATATTTCATCAAGTTCGTCAAATATATACAATTCCTTGTAGAGAAACTTGCCCCTTGAATTCAGCAATGTCGGCAACTTTGCTTAATCAATTATCTAAGAGATATCTTAGTAGCTTATTGATATCTTCTCTGGCACATATCTTGATAACAATTAGTTATCCTATCAAAGTAGCACGACCATTATATGAATCTCATCGATGGCCAAGGATGTTTTTTCTAGTACAGCAAGACATGTTACCAATATGTTAGATAGAGAGTTCTTGTGCATGTCCAGTCAGATAACCAATTCTATTCTTATACTAGCATGGAAAACCAGTTAACAATACCTATGGTATCACTTCCTCAAAGAGTTAAGTTAAACTGGAAGTTCAGTCTTCCAAGTACAACTACTCAACTCCTTTCTTGGCAGCACGATGACCTGGACAGTGAGACATTAATGCTTTGGAACATCATAACTGCAGTGATTTTGTGGAGCATTGGATCGAGCAAAATTTGAAGGCTTTCAACTCTAGTAATCAAGAAGTCCAAATATCTATTTTCTCATAGGCATTAGTGTTTGAAAACTTTGAGCAAGTCTGTTTCGATTCAGTAATTAGCAGGTGGTCAAAATTATACTTTGGACCCCTTAGTCTCTCTTTTGTTCTTACCTTCTTTTCTCCCTCTTTTTTCTCTTACTTTCTTTGGAACTTTCTTTCTCAATTCTCAGTTTCATTTGTATTTCTTTTGTTCCTTTAGGGTGGTATAAGTCTCTTATACTCCATTTTCTGATCAATGAATTATTGATTTACTGATCAAACACACACACAAAAAAGTCAACAATAACTTCAGAATTACAAACAATAATTGCTTAAAGATGTAAATAGGCCATGAGTGAGGTTTTTCGAAGGAACTATTGATGAAGGAACCATGCAGGGTTGTGGGGATGTTGCTTTCAGTGCCCAGATCTTAACTGCAAATAGAAAGTATACCAATACATTAGTATTGTGTATTTAAACAACTTATGAAAGTCCCCTGCGCCATCAACTTCTTGGCAATGGTATTTAAAGGAGGAAAAATATGAAAATGATTCACCATGCGATCTCACTTGCTTCATTTAAGTATTTTATCCTCCGAATAATACCAATAAGAGAATAAAAAGGGGTGGAAAAATTGAAAAAAACAGTTCAGCCATCAATAAATTAAGCACATATTACATGTATATTAATTAGGAAATTGCTATGCATGACCAAATGGGAAAACATATGTACTGCAGGGTTTAAAAATTCAAATGGACATATAACAAACTAAAGAAAACAAACACTAATCATGGAGGGTAAAAATACATCAATTTCTTATTGGCCAATAATCCTTTTGATACCCACTTTCCCACTCTTTAAGGACAACTAAGCCCAGTTGAAAATCAGCGTTCATAACGATATTTAATTTCATATATATGCACCAATAATACTGGAAGCTGGAAGCAGGTACCACACTTTGATTATACATGCACGCCACTTGATTCAGATCTTTCGCCGCATTAGGAAATAATATTTAAAGCAAAACCTAAGCAAAATTCGTTTGACTATTAAGAAATTGTTAATTAGTTAGGTAAATAATCAAAAGCACGAATATAATTGGGACAATAGAAAATATTACAGATACGTACTTAGTGTATCCAGTAAAGGGGTTGATCACTTGATCTTATAACAACTATTAACATAACATTTTCTTAGAGTACTAAATATGAGAAGCAACCCATTTTCCAAGTAGCTAAGGCATGGTGCCATGCTTTCATATGGGCGTATGTAATTGTTACATAGGTGGTTATTAGTACTGGACCTGTTAAGAACACCTTCAATCTTTCAAAAATCAAATGAATAATCTCATGTTGTCATATGGGCATATGGAAATTTACCTACTTGGTTATAATTAGAATTACAGATTTGAATAATTAACTATTGGATTTCATACTACGGCAGCAGGAGCAAAAGAAGCAATACCTGTAGAAGAAAAAAACATGATTTCCACCTACAAAAAAAATGCAGTAAGAATATTTAAACCCACAAAAAAACAATAAGAACATTTAAAATTGCAAGAAAGAAAAAAAAAAACTCTCAAATATTTAAAAAATAACATTAAGCATGAAAAAGAACATACAACAATGGCTGCTCTAGAGACAATCAAACTCATTTATACATAAACGAATAACCAAGATCCGTGCTAACTCCGTGGTTAATAAATCAGAGAGTAGACAATTTTAAAATCAACTAAAAAGCAAAACAAAATCAAAAAAATAGATACTAACAATATCTATACCTTGCACGATCGACTTTAATAATATGACAACAAAGTTCCAGAATTACCGTTTCAATGCTCATGAGCTTCGACTGCCGCAGCCACTGTCAACACCTTCGGGGTTTATGCAAAACGAAAAATGAATATATTAGGTTACAACAAAACCATAAACAGAAAAAAGAAAAACAATTGAACCATAACAAAATGCAGACGATGAGATCTGGTGCTGGCTCCAGCACTATATATAGAGCGCGATCAAGGCTAGAAATCCCAAAAATAAAAAGACAGTATTTTGGAAATAATATTAATTATTAAATCAAAATCTACATAATTTTGGTTTCAGATATATTTTTCTTGATATGCACATTAAACGCAAGAAATATTTAAAGGGATAACATTCACTTCTAAGATGTTAATCACCTCATTCTTATGTTTTCATTCGTTTTACTACTGAAGAAAACTCAGGATTTTGAAAGGTTGATTAGTTGACCAGAAACCTTACCAAACTCAGAAAAGTGGTTAACAAGGTTTATGCTCATAGAAGCTTTAGCTTCACATAAAATCATACAATCATCTGCCAAGAGCAGATGACTAATAGCTGGGGCTTTAGGAGTTATTTCATTCCTTTTAGAAACCCATTTGACTCGGCATACAAAATAGTTCTTGATAAAGCCTCCATATAAAACAGAAAAAGATAGGGTGACAACGGGTCACCTTGTCGCAGGCCCCTAGTAGGTTTGAAAAAAACAGTGGGGGATCCATTTAACAGAATGGCAAGAGTGGTAGTCGAGATGAATTTCATTACTAAGTTACACTATTTCTCATTAAACCTATCTTAGACATTATTTTTATTAGAAAATCCCACTCTACTCTGGCAAATGCTTTTGAAATATCTATTTTTAATCCCATTAAACCATTTTTTTCCTTTTTTGTTTCTCATTTTATGAATAACCTCATGAGCGATAGTGATATTGTCGCTAATCTGCCTTCCAAGAACGAAGGCAGATTGGAAAGGAGAAATAATTTTATCAATAAGATATTTCATTCTACTAGCCATTAGTTTTAAGATTATCTTATAAGAAGTTTTTGCCAAAGTTATTGGTCTAAACTCAAAAGGAGTTATAGGATTCAGAGTTTTAGGACTCAAAGTTATGAAAGAGGCATTCATTTCCTTAGAAATGTGACAACTTTCAAAAAAAAGTCTGGATCATATGGGTTAGGTGATAGACGCATATATGTGTCTATTTTCATCTCTATTGTGTATACTGTTAGTACCCATTTTTGTACTTATTATGGTGTTTTATGTGTTTGTAGGTATTTTTGGGTAATAAACATTTTTGGAAAAATCGGCTCGAAAAGTTGTCTAAAGGCACCCAAGGGACATTTGTTATTCAGACTCCAGCAGCGGATAAGTGGCACCCCCTTCTCCTTCACGTTCAAAAACAAAAAAAAAAGCGGGAAAATGATGTTTATCCCTGGCAGATTTTCAATCAGATTTTTTGAGTAATTTCAGAGAGACTAAAGGGATGGAATTGATTGGGATCATTCCTAGGACCCATAGAAACGTGGTATGGTCTTTGTTTTCGACCAGAATTGGCTAGAATTCAAGTGTAGAGCAAAACATGAGTGATATTCCCGTAAGATATTTTCAGAATTTTTGGTAATTTTGGGAAGTTTTCTTGTGGATTCTACTTGCCTAACTTATTCTGGGACGTGAAGGAATGTTCCTGGTGTGTGCAGCACGAGATTAGACGCGTAATTAATCAAAAAATGGAAATTATTCTTTTCCATGCATGGGAGTAAATGAGAATTATTTTGTTTAATTGACGCGTGATTTTTAGGATTTTGGTGTATAAATAGAGTCACAAGGTTCCATAGAAGGGTTGTCGAGAGTTTGGGGTCGAGAGGAGAGCTCAGGAGGCGTGAATCAAGAGTTTTCAGAACTCTGTTGTTGTTGCTGCTGCTGCTCGTGAAGAACAGGGAAACAACGACGTTTTCTTCAACTGGTTGTAACAGTTTCTTCAACTGGTTTGCAACATTTATCTTCGTTATAACAGTTTCTTCAACTGGTTTGCAACATTTATCTTCATTGTAACAGTTTCTTCAACCTCTTCTGCAACATTAATCTTCAGATTTGTAACGATTATCTTCATCATAACAGTTGAGAGTTGAAACAGTCGGTCTGTAACGCACTTGTGCTGTTGCAAATTTCCTGTTTCATTATTTTCTCTTCTTGTAAACACTTTTTGAGCCATGAATACATATTTTGAGTGTGTTTTCGACATGATGAGTTAAACCCCAACACTGGGACGACGGAGGAGGCCGAACTTCATACATGGGTAAATTTATTTTATTTATTTTATGACTTTTGCACTAATATTAATTGAAATATGATTTTGATTAATTAGTTATTATTTTATTAGATGGGTCATGCTTGCTTAGATGTTTGATGTCTCATGCTTACGATTTATAACTAATGTTTTTAGAATCGACCTTGGCAAAAATAAGAGTCCATGTTTACATTTCTTGAGCTAAAATTGTTGAGAATAAATAATTGAACCTTATGTTATGAAAATTGGCCGAATCCTTAGTTCCAGTACCTCTTGCCCCATTGTTAATAGTCTTGTATATATTTATTTAGTATTTTTAAAAACTTTAATCTCTACAAATCCGAGTGAACGACAACCTCATTTCTTACCACTATCTAAAATCACATCAATTTTTGGCGCCGTTGCCGGGGATTTGTTTTTAGATTTAGAGTTTTTAGATTTTTATTCTTTTGTTCTTTTTTACGTTTCTTGGGTATTTGTCTTTTTGTTGCGGGTTTTGAATCAAAGAGGAATTGGAGACGAAAGACCTGGGGGATTAAAAGCTAGACAAAGCGAAAAGAACGGAGAAAAGACGAAGATATTTTTTTTTTAATTAATTAGATTTTATTTTATTTTTATTTTTTTAGATTTTATTTTTAGAAACTGTAAATAGGACTTTATTTTTGTATTTTATTTTTATTTTTGGAACATTAAACATTGGACTTTAATTATTTTTAAACCCTACGGAAGGGTACATTTTTTTATATAAATATAAACTGTTTGCAGGGAAGGACGATGATTATGATATCGTCTCGGCCCCTCGGGTTCGTACATGATATAGGAGTCGTGGCCCGAGTCGACTACAACCGTTTCATCGCCCGTCTGGTACGGGAGGTAAGCTTCTAAACACCCACGAATCCCCTGTCAGCGGGTTTATTGTCTTCCTTAAGGTGCATATATGTTGAGGTTTTGAATATGGACTTTAATTTCTTAGTAAAGGGCAAGGCCATGCCATACAAGATAAGGGTTCGGATTTCATCACCGTTCTCTTCTTGCCCGCCTTAGGAACACATAACCTACGCGAACCCAAGCTTAAAATACTGATTAGAACGAGACCGATAGGGTAACGAGCTTGTAGGAAAGTCATTCAAAGGGAAGTATTGGGTATCTTATTAGCTTAACTCAAAAGTTCAAGAAGATTACTGTGAGTCGATTAGAGCCGCCCTAACGGGAAACGTTTCCAAAGAGGTTGGGGTATCAAACCTCCTCTGAGCTTCCCCTACTTCTCTTTGACTCACTTTATTCGGATCGATCTAGAGAGGTTTGCTAAAACGATACCTAGTTGCCTTTTGGAGGAATAAAAGCTGGTCTAGAAACAATCTAAGGGAGCCATCATGCTTGTTGTTTGCTAGATTTTATAGGTTTGATTTGGTCGAGTCAGCCTTGCTTGTGATTGTGTAGAATTCCCTTGTAATTAAGAATGTCGAACTGGTATGATAGAAGCCGATACAATGAGTATCGACCTGAATTTGATTATGGACATCATCATTTTTATGACCATGGTGGGAATAGTAGTTGGGAACGCCAATCTTTTAAAGGTTATGGTTCATCCCATGGTGTCTTACGAGATTAAATCTAATAATTTGTCTTTACTAGAGTCGACACGTAAGTTAGCTGAGATAGCACGTAAGTTTGCAGAAATGAATAACTTAGTTATGGACGAGAGTGCAACGAGTGAACTTCCTTTACCTTCTTTCCTAGATTATGTCAGGAAATCATGTGAGTCGGCCTAGAAGCTTTTGTTAGAGACCCAGAAAAGAACTTCTCTAAAAGATCTAATTATTCAAAATAGTGTTTCCGATTCTACTCTTGATATCAATGGTGAATATTTTCCTAATTTAGAGGACGAGGTTAGAATAAAAGACACTAATTATTTAGATAAGGTTCAATCATCTTCGTACTATTATGATGATGAGGATAGTAATAATGAAGAATCTGAAATATGTAGGCATAGTGATCAGGAAACTATTAATCCAATTGAGCTTTGTAATGATTATATTATTTCTAGTTCAAATCCAAATAATTTTTATGATTATTCACCTATTCAAAAGGACGAGGATTTGATTAGTGATACCACCGTTTTAGACGATGTAGTTTTCCTTTTGATTACGAAGCCTATAGTGGTTTAGAGGAACGGGTTTATTATGAAAATGCTGTTTTAGAGTCTAGCGACTTAGAAACAATAGTCTTAGACGAAGAAGATAGACCCGTAGAGATGAGTAAAGATGCACTACCTGATAATAACTTAGAAGAATCAATTGACCATTTCCAAGAATCTGATGATCTAGAAATTAGGGAGATTGTAACTAGTCTATCTAGAGACACTGAAAACTCTAAGTTTGGGGGTGATTATCACTTTCCTAGTGCCTTATCTTTAACTCTTAGAAAGTCCCCTCACTTAGGACTTGATATCTGTGCCTCGACCATTTTACAAGATTACCTTCATACTCATTTTCCCGAACCTAATGATGTCCAGGAAGAAGTTCAGTCGTTAGAAACCCATCCTCTGGTTGATGTGGTTTGCCCAGGCTATGATACCCAAATTAACTTTTTTTTCCCACCAAATAGTTTTTTTCCAACTGTGGGAACGTTTATATTACAAATGTGTCACTTATCAAGTTCTGAGACTAAGCCTAAGTACTTTAGGTTAATAGAATCGACACATTTACTTAAGAATGACCACTACTTTCATTGTGGTCAATTATGTAAGTCAAATCTGATTGACTTAGAGGATCCTCAGTTATTTAGGTTATTATTGTGTGCTTCTAAGTTCCTATTTGAGTTTTTCCAGACTTTAGGACCTAATGATTCAGATCCCACCTATGAGGAAATGCAGCCAATGAAAATAATTTATCTAGACCCTTTCATAGAACCTGAACCTGAACCACAGTTAGCGATAGTTATCAGGAAACTAGGTAAGGTCATGCGATACTTGTTCACTTTCTTGGCTTATTGTTGTTTCCTATGGTCAGCTCAATTTGGTTTTGAAGACCCACAGTTATTCCGACTACTATTATACGATTCGAGGTGACTAATCCTTTCCAATGTCTGGCTGAAGACTTTAAACTTAGCACTTCTTGGGAGGTAACCCATTCTCATGAAGCACGGTAATATCTTTCCTTAACTCTTTTGCTTCAAATGGTAACAGTTTCTCCCTGTTCATGCTTTTAATTTCATCTTTAGAAAATTAAGGACAATGTTAGATTTTAAGTTTGGGGGTATGGGAAAAACTTTTTAGTTGTAATAAATAAACTCCAGAGCCTAGAAATTTATGCCTATTAAGGATGGCACTAACCAATCTTAGTGGATGGAAGCATTTTTGTTTTAGGAGTTGAGGAACCAATCTGAGTAGATGGAAACATATATAAGAGTCTATTCGTAAAAGCACAGAGCTCAGGTGTTAGAAATAACATGATAGTTTCGCCATATCTTGTTGAGTCCTTTTCACTTCTGTTTTTATTTAATTTTAAAATATGTTTCTCTAAGTGATTAGGTGGGGCTCACGATTCAAGTTGTTACCACTTCTAGGGTGTAATAGAGTGATTGAGATACTAAAAAAAAACAAAAAAAAGACCAGACCAATCGGAATAAATTTTAACACTTGGATAGCAATATGTGTGTGTTCTCCCTGTCTCCGTCGCCTAAACAAGCGTGGAATGCAGGATCCACGGGAATTACCATGTAATCTGCTGACAAGAAGCATGCGCTTGGATCCACAAGATCTAATCATGTTGTTAGTTCTAAATAATAAATAATGTGTGTTCAATAAATCGACCGCTGGTTCCCTTGTATATGCCAGACGAGTTGATCTAGAATTAGGACTATTGACCACTGGTACCCTTGTATATGCCAGTTGTGTTGATATTAGTCAGACCAATATCTCAGTCCATTAGGATAGGTTCATCTTGGCAGAGGCCTTCAGACAGATATAAGAAACACCGTTCACCTAGTCAACATCAAAACCATCTATGTTTTTCTATATCCATCTCTTAATCTATCCATGTGATTTGTTGACTCCGGATATTGATGTCCATAGTGAAACTATCTGAGTAGAGCTCTGTCACTTATATATGAATTTTAGTATGCTTGAGTGCAAACTTGTATACAGCAATTGGAATTTCACATCAGGGTACTTCCTCCCGTAATCAATAAGTATGCCAACCAAGGAGGTTCTTTAGTGCATTCCAAGGTTTTGCGTAGATAGCTAGGGTCTGGAGTAAAGGTTTTGTGGGTACACCTCTGGTAAACCCTCCCGAGACTATAACTCAGCCACTAGGGCCACCTAGGGGTTTAAAGGCTTGTTGCACATGCTAAGTGCAATCGACGATGCCTGCGACAGTGAGTTAGGATTTTATTTTGTGGTTTTGATTTGCTCGGGACTAGCAAATAATAAGTTTGGGGGTATTTGATAGATGCGTTTATGTGTCTATTTTCATCTCTATTGTGTATATTGTTAGTACCCATTTTTGTACTTATTATGGTGTTTTATGTGTTTGTAGGTATTTTTGGGTAATAAACATTTTTGGAAAAATCGGCTCGAAAAGTTGTCTAAAGGCACCCAAGGGACATTTGTTATTCGGACTCCAGCAGCGGATAAGTGGCACCCCCTTCTCCTTCACGTTCAAAAACAAAAAAAAGGCGGGAAAATGATGTTTATCCCTGGCAGATTTTCAATCAGATTTTTTGAGTCATTTCAGAGAGACTAAAGGGATGGAATTGATTGGGATCATTCCTAGGACCCATAGAAACGTGGTATGGTCTTTGGTTTCGACCAGAATTGGCTAGAATTCAAGTGTAGAGCAAAACATGAGTGATATTCCCGTAAGATATTTTCAGAATTTTTGGTAATTTTGGGAAGTTTTCTTGTGGATTCTGCGTGCCTAACTTATTCTGGGACGTGAAGGAATGTTCCTGGTGTGTGCAGCACGAGATTAGACGCGTAATTAATCAAAAAATTGAAATTATTCTTTTCCACGCATGGGAGTAAATGAGAATTATTTTGTGTAATTGACGCGTGATTTTTAGGCTTTTGGTGTATAAATAGAGTCACAAGGTTCCATAGAAGGGTTGTCGAGAGTTTGGGGTCGAGAGGAGAGCTCAGGAGGCGTGAATCAAGAGTTTTCTGAACTCTGTTGTTGTTGCTACTGCTGCTCGTGAAGAACAGGGAAACAGCGACGGTTTCTTCAACTGGTTGTAACAGTTTCTTCAACTGGTTTGCAATATTTATCTTCGTTGTAACAGTTTCTTCAACTGGTTTGCAACATTTATCTTCATTGTAACAGTTTCTTCAACCTCTTCTGCAACATTAATCTTCAGATTTGTAACGATTATCTTCATCATAACAGTTGAGAGTTGAAACAGTCGGTCTGTAACGCACCTGTGCTGTTGCAGATTTCCTGTTTCATTATTTTCTCTTCTTGTAAACACTTTTTGAGCCATGAATACATATTTTGAGTGTGTTTTCGACATGATGAGTTAAACCCCAACACTGGGACGACGGAGGAGGCCGAACTTCATACATGGGTAAATTTATTTTATGAATTTTGCGCTAATATTAATTGAAGTATGATTTTGATTAATTAGTTATTATTTTATTAGATGGGTCATGCTTGCTTAGATGTTTGATGTCCCATGCTTACGATTTATAACTAATGTTTTTAGAATCGACCTTGGCAAAAATAAGAGTCCATGTTTACATTTCTTGAGCTAAAATTGTTTAAAATAAATAATTGAACCTTATGTTATGAAAATTGGCCGAATCCTTAGTTCCAGTACCTCTTGCCCCATTTTTAATAGTCTTTGTATATATTTATTTAGTATTTTTATAAACTTTAATCTCTACGAATCCGAGTGAACGACAACCTCATTTCTTACCACTATCTAAAATCACATCATTAGGTCGGCCCCAATGATTTCCCGATTCTACTGATAGAAGTTAGGAGGGAACCCATCTGGACCCGGACTCTTGTCCGGCTCCATGGAGAATATATTTTTTTTTTTAACATGTCAGGTGTTTTACAGAGCATCTCATTATCAGATTCAGTGACACAAGTTTGGATAAGATTTAGCAATTTTCCATCAATTATTGGATTAACGGTAGTAGCTATGTTTTTAAAGTGGTTAGAAATATAATAAGCTATTTCCAGTCTACTAGTGGCACAGTCACCATTTTCTTTTTGAATTGTTTCAATCCTATTTCTCCTATATCTTTGTTTGGCCTTGCTGTGAAAATACCTAGTGTTCCTATCTCCTAGAGCTAATGTCTGATCCCTACTTTTTTTATTTCCAAAATTGTTCTTTTACGTTGTACCAATTTGTGAGGTTAGTTATCTTCGTGGCTAGGTCATTAGCTTTCTCATGATAAGGAAATCTACTATTTATCTCTTTCAGATTATTTTTTATTATCTCTATATTTGTTTTAATGTGACCAAAACTAGTTTTATTCACGGTCTAAGAGTGGTCTTAACTGAAGATAGCTTTCTATTAAAGGTGAAAGCAGGTGACCCGTGTACATCAGTATTCCAATATTTTTGAATTATTGGCTTGCAATGCTCATGTTTTATCCATTCTCCAAAATATTTAAACAGGGAGGGGCCATCGTTCTAAGTATTATGAGTGTTAAGACATATGGGAACATGGTCAGAAATCAAGGAACCCAAAAGTCGCAGATTAGAGGTGGGAAAAGAAGTTTTCCATTAAAAATTAACCAGAGATCTATCCAATCTTTCTTCAATAAAATCTTGGTCTTTTCTTCTATTGTTCCAAGTAAAAGTGTAACCTATGAATCCCAAGTCATGGAGACCACTATTTCTAATAATATTATTGAATATTCTAGCCTTATTTTCATTGAAAGGAAATCTAATTCTTTTTTCTTTTCTATGAAGAACTACATTACAGTCACCAGAATGACCCAAGGAATGTCTATTTGTGAAGCCATTTGTCTAATGATACTCCAAGAGTCTATTTTTTGGTTACCAAATGAGCTACCATAAAAGCAGGTTAACATCTAGCTAGGTCTATTGTTAGTTGCATGAATCTTAACGTTTATATGATGAAATTCAGAATCAAGAATTTCAATTTTCATATTGTTTTTCCACAGTAAACATAGTCCTCCATCCCTTCCTCTAGGGGGCACCAACCAGTAATTACTAACATTAACCTTCCTCAATAGTTTATGCATTTCAACATTTTGTTGTTTGGTCTCAGATAGAAACATTATGTCAGGATTTTCTTTGTTTAATATATCATTTAGGCTATTTAGAGTTTCATCATTTCCTAACCCTTGGTAATTCCAAGCAATTGCACTAATAAATTTCCAGAAGTAAGAAACAATTGGATACTCAAACACAGCCAAAATGTGATTTGCATTTCTATTTCTACTGTAATCTATAATTATGGTATAATGTGTTGCTATCATGTGAGTTCTAAAGTATTCCTCATCATCCAATCTAATCCAGTGTTCTGTTTCATGCCAATTTACGAAAATGATTTTTTGCTCTAAGTGTAATTGAAGCATATTTATCATTATTTTTGTTACCCATTCAATTCTAGAGTGTTTAAGGTTTACCTCTGTATTTCTCTCCTTGTCTCTTTTATGAACATCATTATGAAAATTACCAGCATTTTTTCCTTGGAGTTTTCTTTTCTTCCAATTGTAGATAAATGTTGAAAGATTACCGTGACCAGACCGAGTAGAAGCTAACGGGTAAACACCTGGAATTAAGGGAAAAAGAAATAAGAGAGGTTAAATTAGGGAAACAATCCATGGAAAATAATTTAGATCTAAAAAGAGACATGGAACCTAGGATCAAAAATAACCTAACAATTACGGGTTGGATAACAAATTAAAAATATAAAGGTGAGAACCAATTAAAAGAGGTTACATAAACAAAATCAGATGAAAAGATATTATAGAGGAGAATTTGTTGTATCAAATTAAAATAAAATTACAATTAAAGTTCGAATAAATTTAAATAGGGAAAACAAAGAAGATTGAGATGAGACAAAAGATGAGATTTAGAGTCTTCTTTTCAATAGATTGGAGCAGGACTTGGAGTCTTTAACACCGATCCCAGAAAACGAATCAATGAGTCAAACAGGGTCTTTGCGAAGTGAGAATCAGTGTCTTTGTAACCAATAAATAGTAATCAAAACTTGAAGTCTTCAAAAGGGGATTTTCTGTGTCTGTATCTTAGGATCTTAGAGTCTCTGTAGCTTGGTATCTTAGTGTCTTAGGTGGCTCATGAAATTGAAAGTCGCAGGATTAGGGATTTGAAGAAGCTAATAGATTGTTGTTATGATGATTTGTGATAAGAGATGTGGAAGAGGATTTATTCAGCATAAATTTGTGAGGATTAATGGTGGTTCTCGACAATCATCACCGTCGTCGGTGGTGGTTACTGGTAACTATATGGTGGTTTAAAAAAATATAGAGGTGTTTACGGGTAACTTTATGGTGGTTTTAGAGGTGGCATAAAAATCTCCCAACAAGAGGAGAGAGAGAGTCCGAGGTGTTTCCCAAGGAGTAGTAAAAACAAATATAATGTAAACATGATTTAGTTGACTGATAAACAAAAAAAAAATTACTGCTAAACTCAATTTATCAAAACTTTAAGTAAAAAGGCCAACAGTTTTTATATAAAATGGTGTAAAACACTAATGTCATCATATTTGTCACATAAAAAACTCATTAAGTTATATTCACAAGGGCACTTGTAGTTTGGGATGTACATGTTGCGCTTCGGTTTGGGTTTTTCTCAAACCAAAAACGAAATCATGGTACTTGGTTTTTGGTTTCCGGAACCAATACCGAGCCAGTCGGTTTCCGTTTTATCAATCCGATTTTAGTAAGCCAGTTATTCCATCAGTTTCATGTAACTGACAGTTCAAAAAAAAATAAAAAAATAATAGAAGTGTAAAACTAAATCAACTGACAGTTAGAGTAAATTCAAAAAAAAAAAAAAACAGTTACATAAACATTCCAAATTTGAAACTAAATCAAATCCATTACATGGTAGAAACTTATTTAACGCGACTACACCTCTTTACATGGGCGTACAAGGAAGATGTCCCGTTCTTCGCAGCATCAGCCTTAAACTTCAAGTGACATTGTTTACACTTTGTCATTGTTGAAGGTAGTTCCTTTCTTACGAAGTGGCCCCATACATAAGTAATTTTACGATTCCTAATGGCTTGTGCAGTGACAGTTGAAGCAATAGAAGCCTGCATATAAACAAAATTAGATCTATGTACTAAAATCAAGTGACATGTATGCAAGCATTAAGCATTCACATTCAAAACATCTCATGTGTTCACAGGAAGATGTAGCTGAAGCAAATTCATATTGAAAACGCGAGGGTACAACAACCACACCCAACTATTTCGTTCGACAATCTGTATGGACTAAACTCCAATATAATTCTGAGAGCACCAAGTTACTGAGTCTCAATCAGGAAATCTATTAAAGAGCTTTATCTCTTTCTCAACACAATCAGTAAATCAAACATATAGAAATCCGTGAACCTGATTGTTATGAGAATAACTCGGATGGTACCAAATACCAATGTCTGAGTGTCAATCAAGTCCTATCCAACGAACAAGGTCGGGTTTATCAACTGTGATTGAACTACGCACGACCTGTGATATTTCAATTATATAAAGAAATTATAATGCGGAAAAGAAATAACACAGACACCAGAAATTTTTTTAACGAGGAAACCGCAAATGCAGAAAAACCCTGGGACCTAGTCCAGACTTGAACACCACACTGTATTAAGTCGTTGCAGACTCTAACCTACTACAAGTTAACTTCCGACTGGAATGTAGTTGAGACCTAACCAAGTCTCACACCGATTAATGTACAGTCGCGTTCCTTATGCCTCTTGAATCTCGCAAGACTCTGCGCACTTGATTCCCTTAGCTGATCTCACCCACAACTAAAAGTTGTTATGACCCAAAGTCGAAGACTTATAAACAAATCTGTCTCCCACAGATAAGTCTATTCTGGTTGTTGTTTCCGTCTTAAGATAAAGATCAAAGTGAACAGGAAACTCAACTAATAATCCGGTCTTACACTCCCGAAGAGCAGCCTAGAAATATTAGTCACCCCACAATAACCTAACTGATTAACAATAGAAGTTATTGCGGAATCACAAGAATCTAAAATGAAGAACTGTTCTGATTACTTTTTATATCTTACCTATCGAAGATAAATCTCGAGAAAATCTTAGAGAAGATTAAAATCAATAAGATATAAAAAGTAAGATCAGAATATGCAACTACAGAGAAAATAGTTGGATCTGGCTTCACGAATCCCAAATGAAGTCTTTAAGTCGTTAACCTTAATAATGGTTTTTCAGAAGAAATATAAACCTGGGTTAATAGAGAATCAACTCTAGTTTGCAACTAGGACACACGAGAGTGTCGGGATTAGGTTTCCCAGATGCTAGAGTTCTCCCTTATATAGTCTTTCAAATCAGGGTTTCTTACAATCAAAGCTAAGATAGCTTAGTAACAAATCAATTGATATCCACGTTAGATGAACTCCTGATTTAAGATTCAAGCTAAGTCTGCTTAGAAAATAAATAATCAATCTCCACCGTTAGATGGTATTAGCTTGATACACACAAATGAAATATAAATATAGGTAAACCGTACCTAAATGTGTATAAAGAGTTGGATCAATAACGGTTAACCGAAGTTAACCATATGAACAGTTTTGGTTTAGCCATATTCATCTAACACTTTTAGATCAAATATGATTATTAATCAATCATGATAGATAATCAAATGAATCTAAATGTGCTTTAAGAGAGTTGTTCAAATGTTCACCATCTCATAGAAATATCCATGAACAATTTGAAACATATTCGGTTTGGTTTGTGATTGTACAAAGTACTTATACGAGAACCAATTCATGAACATAATGCCACGGTTTGCAAAACAAGTTCGCATACCTTAATTCATTAAAGTTCCAGGGACTTTAGTTCGCAAACGAACTTGAGTTCATGAGTATGAATTGTCATACTTACCGATTTTTCAACCTATCCACTGTGTTCGCAAACTGGGTACGCGAACCACAGTTTCGGACCTAACCTAGTCATGTCATTTGCAAACACTGTTCGCAAACCACAGTTCCGGACCTTTTACGGGTAAACCTATTCGCAAACACATTTCGCAGACAAGAGTTCCGGACCTGAACTAGTACTTCATAGTTCGCATACTAGGTACGCATATTATGTTGTATCTAGACATTGGTAGTAGTTCTAAAACTCTCATTCAATCATTGAAACATCCTTAAAAGACAACAATGGTAATCTTACACATACCACTAGCTTTAAGTAATTTCTAAATGATTAATTGATCAATATGAAACTTCCCAAGTTAACATCAAATGATTGTCTCACACAAATCATGTAAGATGTTCAAGGTAATTTTCACATGATCATCTTGACTTAATATTTAGTTTCCAAAAAATAAATTGTTTACAACTAAACTTGTCAAGTAGGACATGAAGTTAAGCCAAATCTAAGAAAGCTTCCAACTCGTATTTCGAGAAATATATAAATGAGATAAACTCGGATCGAAATTTCAAATGTGTATAACACAAAGTCTATATAGCTATACGACTTGGTCTCATTAGTAGATAGAATAGAATAGACTTTTGAGTGATAGATAAGTTTTAGTCTCCACATACCTTTTGTTGTTGAAGTTCCTCCAAGCTCTTCAATAGATCTTATTCTTCAATTGGTGAACGTCGTGAAGTCTAATGCTCAACTACACACTTTTATCCTAATCCGAGACATAGCTAAAAGTAGACTAGAAATCAAGTATATAGTTTTGATCAACTAAACTTGAAAAACAAGCTTGAGATAGCAACGCTTGCGAGTTCGACCGAGCAGTGCTATAACACATATTCAGATAAAAAGAAACCGTAGGAGACAGAATTACTTTACATATCACAAAAGATATAGCTATGCAAACTTACACCTCATTACAAATACACATATTACCTAAAAATATCTCAGCAGAAAGAAAACCAAACATAAAATATATAAAGCCAAATGACATGAAAAGACAAAAAGTTAATTCGGAATGAACATACACAAAGCCAACTGCACCATGGGTATTAACAATGAACGGATTATTGGTATTATTACTAATACTCCAGAGATACCATCAATGGTGGTGTAACAACCATTATCAATTTACACAACTATATTACTACCAGCAACAACAACAACTAAATGAAAATCGTCAGGAGGCCCTAGCGTCAAATTTGAGTGCATACCACTAACTGAAGAAAATTATCGATTGGGTTTCTCTAATTCGTCTAAAATTATGATGGTATAGTGGAGAATAGAGTTGCAGAAGAAAAGAAAGAGAAATAAAGAAGAGACGTGATGGAAGAATAAGAAGAAAGTTTAAAAAGGGGGGAGAAGGAGAATAAAAATTGGTTACAGAGGACGACTCTAGCTTTACAACTATGACATAAGAGTGTCAGGGATTAAGAAATCCTATTGTAAGAGTCTCTCTATTTGATTATTTTCAAGGCTACAGATAACTTTGAATTCAATCTAAGGTTAACTTGAGATTCAAGCAAACTCTTTCTCAGTTTAGATGAAATTCTTATTAGGAATACAAGTAAGCATGTGAAAATTCCGCCCTAAAGTTACATAGAAGAATATGCATTACGGTCCGGTTCTGGAACCGTGCACAATGATAGTCCATAGAGGGTATGCTTTGAACTTACAAGCACATAGCGGTGTTCAATAACACTCAATACTAAACAATAATCCGCAAGCCCAAACTGATTTTGTGAATAAAGTTATCTTAGAAGTGTCTATGAGAGTTGTAGCAAAAGCGAACATATTCATATAAAATAATTCGTGACCTTATGCTAAACTAGAACTGGATAGATTTCAAACTTCTAGAAGTTTGCAAAATCATGTCATAGGGGTTGGCAAACCGGGTTCGCAAACCTTGGAAGGTCATAGGGGTTCGCAAACCGGGTTTCCGAACCTACCCCCATTCCCAAACTCATATGTAAAGGGTTTGCAAACCTATACAGTTTGCAGAATTCAGACTGACTAGGTAATACATATAAGTATGTGTACCTTGTACCAAGCAGTTCTATTTATCTCATAATTTAATTTGAAACATTCCCAATACCCATAGACAGTATGCGCTATTGCCTGGGGAATTTCCAAATGATCAACTTGAAACAAAAATCGTTATTGAATAGTAAGTTTTTATAACTAAGATTGTTACAGATCTATGCTACACATTGCTTAAATCATATTTCGATAGTTTAACCCAGACAAGCTTGAACTCGAAATTTCTTATTTGCAATATTAATTCTACTAAATTATACAACATAGTCCCATAAATATATAATGGTATATGCCATGAGTATTTTGTGATGAAGTTCTCACGAATATCTTCATTTGTTCTTCAGTCTTCAATCTTCAAGGGTTATTTAGTGATGTCTGATACTCATTATTTGTTGTTTCTGGTGGAGTCGTCTATTCGGAGAGGAAAGTATCATAATTAGGTGAAATCTCGTACGACCGCTCGTTTAAAAACTTCTGTGGGATCAAGAAGCTCTACGAGTACCGCTGGTGGGAAATTAGATAATTGCATTGTTATTGTAGTTTTCGATTTGATTTGATTGACTAACGGTTGTTGAAACTTTGATTGTACCTAGTTTGTTTATTCTTGAGAATCTTCTCTTCTGATATAAGATTCACTCGGACTATATCAAAGTATCGACGGGATCTTTAGAACTGTTGTTAGATCTAAAAAAGTCTTGTGATAATCCATTGTTAACATACTTCGTTCTTTGTGTGATTGATTACAAGAAGATTCAAGTGGTGTTGTGCAGGTTTTTGAAGGTAATATAAGATTTGAAGACGAAGAAAAATTCTTATTAGTTTCGTATCTTGTGGATTTAGTGCACAAACCTTGATCGGATGGTATCCAATTAGAATCGATTTATCTTTGATAGATCTAATTGGTTAGTTGCGTGAGATCGACATTCTCTATAGTTTCTTTTTGAGATCTATTTTGATTGAGTGCGAATCTATACTTGACTATTTCGGTAGTTATTGAATAGATTGATCTAACCAGACAAAGGAGTTTATTAGATTAAACATAAGAGCCTTTGTCAACAACTCATCTTATCTTCTAGAAAGATTGATTAGAGTGGTTACCAAACAGATTCTTCCTTTGCTGTTTGGAGTATGATCCAAAGGACTTGTTATTCACGTGCATGAATCTCGAAGTCGAAGGCGCAGGGATACTGAGGGAACTAATATTAAGGCATAGGGATCCAAAGGACTTTTTATTGAGTTCATGAATATAATCCATAATCTTCAGAATTATAGGTGTTCTGAAACTCCTCATGGTTGGTCATCTTCCCTTTTCTATTCTCACTATATGTTTTGAATTCTTCCAAAGATTCAATAGTGGAGTGTTATATATATACATATATATGTGGCTCATGATAAATCTAAAGTCACGTCCCTTGAGAAATCATTATGGATCCTCCAGGAACCTCTCTTTCAGTGAGACTTGTATGCCTATGGTTATTGATAATCTCACAACTATTAAGGAAGAAGAAAAATCCTACCCTAAGGAGAAAGATTCATTATTTAAAAGGAAGAAGAGAAATATAAAGAATCCAAGAGCAAACTTCTCTGATCATCAAGGATTTGCAACCTTCTTGAAGAACTTAAGAAGACGAAGGTGGAAATGCAGTCCCTTAAAAGTATTATGCAAGAATCTCGAGAATCAACAAGCACTTGTCAACAATCTAATAGGTTTGAAGGTCTCAAAATTCTCAACCACGAACCATATGTGCCGATGCCGTTGGTTTACAATGAGTTCGGGAACGATGAAGAATTCCTTTAGGATTTACCTTTCTAGTTAAATTCTTGTAGGAATTTATTATTAATATTTAAGGAGTAAAAACTAACTTTTAAAGTAGTCTATTTATGTTTCTACATTAGCCACTTCAAATATTATCATCTATCAATTATTGAAGTTTATATACTTAAATTTTATTTTGATGATGATGCAGTACCTAATCTTTATCGATATTTAGTGAGATTTTTTTTCTTTTCAATCGTATTTATGGTGATTAGAAGGAACATCTCATATGTTCTCATAGGTTGAGCTCTTAACTCTCTTTTTTCCTAACTTGCTAAAAGTGGAGTAAACTATTTTGAGAATTGCAATATTGATCTTCTCACGATCACACTTTGTGAATATATTGCAGAGGATTCCATAAGATGGTCTTAGTTGTCGTCGTACCTCTCTGATTCCGTAACTGGCTAGGGAAGATATAATTCTTATGTGAGTTATATCGCTCAAATTATGCTCTTTGTTCGTAAATGTCCTAGTGCCTCCATTATTAAGATCATTTTTTTTTTAACTTCTTTGTTCGTAGTTGGCGAGAATAGAGAAAAATATTTTGGGATACAAATATCTTGTACATTTGTTAATGTCCAAGAAATCCTTCTCTTGTTGTTAGAGAAAGGTCACCCATGTTGTTCTCTTGAGAATAACATCTGAAAAGACGAGGGTACCCAAATACACCACAATCTTTTTATATCAACCTATAAGTCCGATACCAATTGTGATCGTCTATGGACAAAGTCGAGACACTACGACAACTTGATATTCACTTGATAATAGTTACGGTCTGAAACCTATTTAATATATGATCAATATCAAGCGATTAGCAATTAACGTACAAGTGCAATTTAATTTAATTATAATAAAACAATTATAATGCGGAAAAGTAAAGTAATTGGCACAACAAGATTTTGTTAACGAGGAAACTGCAAATGAAGAAAACCCCCGGGACCTAGTCCATTTTTGAATACTCTCAGAATTAAGTCGTTATACAAAATCTAATACCAACTTCGTATAGTTGAGACCAAGCAGACTACCCCTAGCTACTTAATCTTAAGAATTCTTAAGATTAAGGATTATATTCATGAACTAGAACTCTAACATGAAGAATGAACTGCCAATACTGCCTTTCTTCAAGTTTATACAAGGGAAAGTTTTTTTTAAATTATTATTGAAATTTAGAGAACAATGAGAATGTTAATTGAGTTAAAATATGTCTCTCAAGTATGTAAGAATACCCTATCAATTAATGCCAAGATTTTTAAGTTTAAGTATCAATTATATGATTAGATAATTATTCAGAGAGCATACCTTATATCTTGTCTAGTTATGTAGGAATTCACATGGATCATGTTCTCGTTTCTTGCTTAAAAGTCAGATAGCAGAGAGAATTTCATACCAAAAGCATAAGATTTATTGATACCCACATTAAGTCATTACATTTTAAACTCACTATTAATGATATGGTAGCACCAAGTCATAGAATAACTTAATTTATTAGGTGCATGGAAAATAATTTGGCATTCCGGTTTCGGAACTTCCTCAACAATCACAGATGAATGTTTGTTATTTTCTTTTTATTAATGGCTACAATTAACAAAGAGGTGTGACAAAACTAGAGCCCCCACTTTATTACACAAGGTAAACATCAATGAGATAAAATTTCAAGCAATAAACTTCAAGACACAAACTAGAAATAGTATGTTCCAAAGCCCTTATTATGCACAGTTCCTGTCTCTTTTATTAACACATGAGACAAGAATGCACTTTTCAATACAATCAAGTTGTGTTGAGGTGAGCATCAGTAAGCTCGCCATTATATTCCTACACACATTTGTTAGCTTTCATATTTCTTGATCGTTTAGATATAGTTATCTTCCTTCCTTTAGTTTTATCCGTGCCCTTAAAATTATCCAAACTTTTAGGAGAATAAGGTGAAATTACGAGGGTACCCAAATACACCACGCTTTTTCATTTCAACCTATAAGTCTGATACCAAGTGTGATCATCTATGGACAAAGTCGAGACAATGCGACAACTTGATATTCACTTGATAATAGTTACGGTACAAGACCGATTGGCTATAGGATCAATGTCAAGTGATTAGGATTTAACATACAAGTGTAATTTACTTTATTATAATAGAACAATTATAATACGGAAGTAAAGTAAATGACACAACAATAATTTGTTAACGAGGAAACCGCAAATGCAGAAAAACCCCGGGACCTAGTCCAGTTTTGAATACTCTCAGAATTAAGCCATTATACAAAGAACAAAGCCAACTTAGTATAGTTGAGACCAAGTAATCTAACCCTAGTTACTTAGTTCCCTAATCATCCATGCATATACGACCGTCTGGTCAGGCTAAGACAGAAGATCACTATCTTGAGTTGCTTTACCGATGTAAAGTCTTAAGCACTCAACTCCTTTTGATCGTCTTTCAAAAAGTAAAGGAAAAAAGTTGTTTGGTAACTACTCCAATAATCTTTTAGAAAAAGATTCGTTGAGTTTGGACAAAGGCTCTTCCGTTTAAACTAGTAAACTCCTTTGTCGGGTAAGATCAATCCAAATCAGTAACTGAGATTCGTATTCACAACTATCAAATTCGGCTATTGAAGAATACCACTAATAGTTGTCAATCTAAACGACTATATGATCAAATCTATCAAAGATAAATCGGATCTAATTTGCATCCCAACCGATCAAGATGTATGCAAATCATGAGATACGAAAACTAATAAGAAAAATCTTCTTGTCTTCAAATCTTCAATGGCCTTCTTATGTACCTGCACACCACAAACTTGAATCCACTTATGATCGATCACACACAGAACAAAGTCTGTAACAATGGATGATCACTAGTTATCTTTAAATCTAAAAATATTTCTAAAGATCTCGCCAATACTTTGATCTAGTTTGAGTGACCCTTCTGTCAGAAGAGGAGGTTCTTAAGAATAATCAAACTAGGTGCAATCAAAGTTTCAACAATTGTTAGTTAATCAAATCAATAATGGAAAACTAAAATAATAATGCAATTATCTAGTTTCCCACCAACGGAACTCATAGAGCTTCTTGATCCCACAAAAGTCTTTAAATGAGTGGTCGTAAGAGATTTCGCCTAATTAGGGTACTTTTCTCTCTGGATAGACGACTCCACCAGAAACAACACGAATGAAGTTTTCCTGGCTCTTAGGATAGTTTGCAAGAGATGCAAACTCAACTATTTATGGACCAAGGTTGTTTGGACATCAAAGAAATTCCAAAACCCAAAATATTCTCAAGATATTCAATAAGTACCTAATTTCGGTTTTCTTATTTCCAACTAATATCCAACCTGTAATTCCGCAATCTCTCATTAGAGAATAACTAATATTAGTTTAGCACTTAACTAATACAACTTTCCAAGAGATATGTTTAGATGTGCTGAAAAATCAAAAATATATAATAAAAAAATTAATTCAAAGATTCTCAATATTTCGGATTGGGATCACCTTGAGTATCAAGGAATATCTTTGGACAATAAAAGATAAGAATTATATTCATTTCCAAATTATGTCGATATCCAGAACTTTCCTATTTAGCAAACCCTAATTATAAACTCACACAAAACCGTAAAGTAGTATGTGAATATAGAGGATTGGTTTTGCTCTTGGGACCGGTTCTACCATGACTCTTAACATAGGTTAAGATTGTAGCACCCCCAAAGATAGCACCTGACTAATCTAAGAGATTAACGAATAAAGAGACACTAAGGATCTAAAACATTTACTTAAACATTCAATTAAGAAATCTGCTACAAAACTTAACCCGAAAACTAGCCCCGCTCTGAAATATATATATACAAGAACTCATCTCAAATGATACTTATACAATAGTCATTTGGTTTACAGATAGAATATACAACATAATAAACATAGCAGAAGTTAACCAACTAACGAAATCAACCCTTGAAGCTTTCGCTGCGCAACTCTGATCTGTCTCTGAAACTGAAAGTGGGAATGTGTGAGCACATCATCCCTAAAAGGGGTGCCCAGTAGAAATAACATTTAACTTTCAAGAAATCATGGGCAAGACTTGGAAAACAATACATGCTTTCCCAAACATTAAAAAAGTGACCAAGTCACTTAAATAAACAAACATGTATATGGACAAACTCCTTCTTCAACCAATTTATAATATGGTTGTAAATTCCAAACTCGCAAATTCACACCTAATAGCTATGGATGTCGACAATTCCGAACTCGCAAACTGACGACCAATATAAACATAAAAGCTCGAAAGTAAGTAGGTATAAATGCGAAGGAGCGTGTATCCTATATACCACAGGTGGAAATTCTTATTTCCCATAACAATTCATAATGACGTTCGAAACATTACAAGTCCTTTCCAAATCATGGAAAGATTAAAAAGAATCAACAGAACAATCATAATACAAATTGAACAATGCATGGAATGCACAAACTGACGATGCATGAGTTTATTAAATATAAACCTTTGTAAAAGAAACAACAATGGTTTCAAAAGAGTTAAATGTAAATTCCCACCTCTTTTGATGACAAGCCACGCCTACCTCGAGATCCACGATCCACTGGTTCATCCTTTGAATCGATCGTTGTTAATATAGACTAACTGTTAATCACACAAGAACTCTAAGAATCTAGCTAAAATAGCTCACACAAGAATCATACAAGTCCATCTAATGTTTCTAAGCCCATTTATGGTTCTACATCTTTTTATTATCTATCTTTAGCATATCTAAGGTTTACTAATTCAATTAGATTGGTTCTATAGTCCATTAGCTAAGTCTTATAAATATCTACAACTTTGTAGAAGAAACCAAAGGTCAATTCAGACCATAAGGGTCCAAAATATCAAACTAAGAATACATGGTACTAAGCCCAAGTCCACTAAACCAGCCCATTAATACAAGGTCTGGTCCAACTGGTCAACTAATGGTCACTAACAGTCAACGTTTGGTCATAAGGAGTCAATTAATAGTCAACGTCTAAATCCAGGTCAAGTCAAAGTCCAATGGTCAACTGGTCATGTGAAAGACTAAAATTTTTCTTCGGGTTTAACTAAACCCGTTAGTCAAACTCTGCCCTAAGAGTGCTTAAGACTGACATGTTTTCTAAACATTTTTAGGTGACCTCAAGATTTAAAGTTTGGTCCCCAATTAGAAAAATCTGCCTTAATCTAAAACCATTGGGTACCTAATAGCTAACCATGCAGCTGTCCACGTTTCAGTGCACGTGTCGATCATTGGACCTGTCAGTGTACATGAGTAATTTTTATATGTTTAAAAACAAAAACTTAGATATTAGGGGAACTCAATTTCTCTCTGGCTTTTCTTCTTACGTTTTTATCCCTCCCTGGATCTTTTCTTCTCTGGGAATATTTCTTTTTTCTTTTTTCAAATCCTCTAAGAACAAGATATGAGCTGTAAGGAATTAATGGGTTTTGGTGATTCATTTGAATGATGGTGTTGTATTAGGGAGCATCTTACTTCTTCCTCTCTTGGCTGCCATTGTTTCTTTTTAAGGGAGTACAAGTCTAGGGCTTGATATTCATGAATAGGTTAGCTGAAATTGTTGATTCTTGGTGATGGAATTAGCTTAACAAGGTATGAATTTGTTTTAGTTTGATGCCTAAGTTGGTCTCATCTTATAATTTGGGGGTTTTTCTATAAATTGATCCCATTAGTAAATCCATGAAACGGGTTGGTAGAAATCAGGGTGAGTTTATGTTGTACACGAACTAATTCATGAACCCATTCACATGAAACTTCGATTTGAGATATTTGAGAATTTAGGGTTCATGTTGTGAAATTGGATATTTTTACGATAAACCATGCTATTTGTAAATACATGAGTTTGGTATCTTATAATCATCATGAATTGCTCAAAAATTTATTTGATTGTTATAATTTTTCATGATGGATTCGTGTTTGGATTTCTTGTATGAATAAACCCTAAAACGTATGTTTTCTATCGTATCCTTATCTTATGAATTTTCATTATGTTGTTCGTCATTAAGTCATAGAAGTACCGTAAAAATTTGAAGATGATCAGACATAGTTAAGTACCAAAAGCATTAGACTTATCATGACTGCCATCTGCAAGGTTCAAATCCTGAACAGCCCACTTGCAATCGAAGTATCTCATTTTCCGTATATCGGATGAAGCTGAATTTTTAGTATGTTGTTTATATATATGTAAGTAACCTACTGTAAAATTTTCATGAATTTCTGATCACTTTAGGTATACTAAAGTATGGGTTTAACGTGCCTGACTTCTGTAAGACAATAATATAAGTCTGTCAAGTTATGATGTGGTTATATTCTTATTGAACCGTTGAAAACCTGTAATTCTTGAGTTTGTTGTGGTAACATTATCCATTAGGTTACTGTAAAAATTTCATTGTGATCCGATCAGCATGCATTAAGAGTTTGACAGGTACAATAGATGATATAGATATGTGCTTGTAGGGTCAATCTACGGAATTGGATTGTATGTGTTTGGAGCTTGAAGTGGTCATGGATGTATTGAACTTTTAATTGGTTTAAATGGTGTTGTATGGATTGTATTTCAACTTAGTGCTCAAGTTTTCAATCATGGTTTCTTATATATGAACTATATGATGTCTCTCTCGACATCATTGCATGAGTTAACAATTGTTGGTGTTCTAGTGTACTCTTTATGGCTCATGGAACATCCACTTGTCTACAGACGACGTAATAGTGAGGTTGCCATGTGAATAATTCTGAGCACAGTTAGTTAATAGGACTTGGTAGTTGTACAAATAATAAACCACTACTAGTTCCTTATTGCATGGTGACTTGCTTTAATTGTATAAGGCCAAGATATGAGAAAATATCAATGGACGGTCTTTATTCATTTCACTACCTTAATGATAACTAACCTTACTTAATGATCTCATCCTATTTAGCTGACACTAATAGGTATTATGATTGTAATAAGATGAGAACTTGTATCATTAATGATTAACGAAAATGGTTATTAAATTAGGCATTGGAGTTCTATGGATAACATTTTCTCACCTTGAGATTGTAGCCTTCGTTTGTGCTGATAATTGTCGAAAACCATTAAAATAGTGTAAGGCTACATTTTTGTTCTGTACTCTTTAGTTTGTTGTGTTTGAAATGCAATCTATTGCCAATCACCTTTTTTAGTGGATATCTATTTATTTAGTGGCACATTCTCTACAACTTTTAAGTTAGGATTTGACATTGTTTGTTACAGGAGTTTATGTAGAATGTCTGTGAATGGAAACTGGTGATAGATATATATGAGCTATCATCTGATTTCTTCTTATAATCGGGGTTGCACTGAATTTTTAAGTTTAATGCTTGTCAGTACGGTGGGATTCGAGTACTTTGCATATTTTTGTTATTTGAAATGAACTAAATAGGAAGCACGAGAAGGTGATCATTGCCCGGTCTTTCAGCTTAATCTATTGGTTGTCATTAAGGCTGTCGAGAGTAGATAAATGTGCTATTTAGGTAGACTTGCTTTTCATTATGGTCTGATGTTGACATCGCGTCTATGAGTCTTACATTGTGTTCAGTGTACTAAATTTATTTCGATTTCTTCAGAGCCCCCTTTGTCGTGAATTTTACACATACTAGCATGTCTTATTACTATATGTTTGGACATATCTGTACTTGTAGGCCGTTAACGGAGTAATGTTCCACTCGTAATTCATTATGTATACTGCGAGTGGAATAAGTTTACTTGATATTTAAAAGAGATAATTGCTACTATTGACGGTAGTTCATATTATCTAAATTAAAGGTTGACGAACTATGGTCGTGCTTGATCCCTTCGAGCAACGGAGAGGGTACGTAGGCATCCGCTATGCGGTTCAGCACAATTCTGCGAGGTTGTTCATATCGTCGGAAAAAAGTTGGTACCATACCATCTTTTCGGAGACGATTGCAACTTTGGCAGTAAATATTGTTGATAAGAGGTAGTTGCAGTATTGGTTGTTCATACTACCTAGTGAAAGATGATTATTACCATCTGAGGTAAATCATACCATCTGATAATTGTACAGCCAGTGAGACAAGAGATAGTTATTACTATTTGAGGTAATTCATATCATCTGTCTCGGCTCGTTAGTTAGGTAATGTTTTTTATTATCATAAGTGGTAATTCCTATCATCTTAGAGGAGATGATTGTTGTCGTTTATAGGCAATTCGTACCATCTAACAAGTGATGGTTACTGCAGAGCAGTTCATACCATCTACCAGGCCTCAATTGGCACCCCCACCAGCGATGGATGGGCCGTCTGTATAGTGAGATTGTTAAGCCTAAGTGGAAACTCTTGTCAGGCCTAAGTGGCAACCCTTGTCAGGCCACTGGGGCACCCCACCTATGGGTGGCTACCCGGAAGATCGTTGCGGCAACGATGGCTGGTAACCAGAACTACCCTGACATTGTCACTGGCCATCCTTCACCCGTCTGATATGGTGTGTGTTGTCAGGCCCGCTGGGGAATCCCACCACCTCGGTGGCTACCCGGAAGACCATTGGCACTGGCCTGACAAATCTGACAATTAAATGACCCTTAAAAGAGGTTTATGTTCAGCAGAATCTCAATCACTGAACCTTGGTGTTCGCTTGGAGATGATTATCACCTACACAAGGTGATTCATATCATTTGGTGGATTAGCGTTGACATCTACAATTGTACAGCAGTTTAACGGATTCGATGACTCTTGTAATGAAAGCAAATTGATGAAAATTTTCTTCGCAAAATCGAATTGGTCAGAAAAATTTGAAGGTTTGGTTTCTCGAGTGGCGTATCAGAAAGTCTGAGCTTGCCAAGCGGGTCGTAACCCGTTGGAAGAAAAAAAATTCTGGTCCGCTACAGGTCAGGTCTAGTCAACATAATCAACTCAGGTCAGGGTCAAAGGTTAAAGTCCAACTCGGTCACACTGAGTCATTCTGAGTCAAACCTATTCAACTCACGTTAACAGGGTCAACTCGACTCAGTCAGATTGACTAAATCAAACAAAAGGTTAAGTCAGCTAAACTGACTGGGATGACTAACAGGCCTAATTCCATTACAGTTATATAACTTCTACCAACCTGATTCTATAAAATGTAACATTATAAAATCCATTCATTCAAAACAAGTTATAATTTACTGAATTACAAACACAGCACAGCTTATCTGCAATTGTAGCTCTAAGCAACATTCTTTCTACATTCATCTCAATGTTGTTTAGCTCTATCTTAGCCAATTCGTCACTAAATCATTCTCAATTCAACTTCCTCTTACTTCTCAGCAGTAACATCAACTATCACTTCAACTGCATTACAGAATTCCAGACAGCAATACTACAACTCACACTCAATTGTTACACCAACTCCAAACCTAATTTGCAACTTCCATTTTTAATCACTCTTCACTCCCAACTGCAATTCAAACTCAACACAAACAAACTCATCACCCGCATCTCCATTTCAGCACCAACAACACCTCTAGCTTCACATCCTTGCAATATTAGAATCACCACAGCCACAACCATTTTTAATTGCCATTACTCTAACCCTTGCAAAATTAGATTCCAACAGCCGCAACTACATAACAACATACTCTTCTTTACAAGTTCATCTTCATCACTTCAACATCATCAGCTGAAGTTCTAACTCCATCTGCACTACTACAATTCACCAACAATTCAACCCCCAATACTTGCAGTTTCACATACACAGTTCTACTGATTGTAACTTCATCCACAATTACATCTCCACACAATACAAATCCCCTGTGAAAGTGACTCTGCATAAAACCTAATTACAACTTCAACTTCAATACATATTATTCACATCCCAATTTCCAGTTCTCTGACAATTTCATGAATTTAACAACAAAAATTGCATAACTTTACTAAAGCAACCCAGAGAGCAATTACCTCAAAGTAATCCACTTCAAGATCAGTCCACACCATAACATCCATCTTGTCTCAATCAACTCAGCCACCAGAATTAACTCTTCTGCTTCTACTGACCCAAATCCTCAAGAACAAACCTTAGCTTCATCGCAACTTCAAATCATCAGTCTCAGTTATAAAATCATAACCCTATATTCTAATTCGAGTGAAACCCATCTCAATTCAATCCCCCAGACTCTCAATTTCAACTTCAACATCTTCTCTAAACGATTCCACGAAACCCTAATTTAACTTACCATCTCTGCTTCTTCCAAAGCTCAATCAATAGTAGTAATATAACCTTCACGATCACCAGGGATATCATCTGAATCATTAACTGCTCTTAATTTCCTTTCAAAAACAAAGAATCCTAACCCTACTTCTTTCTGTTTCATCATCTTGAGCACAACTAAATCAATCCCTTAACTCTCCTCCTTCACGATTCACCACCACATCAACACCTCCATCATCTAATCGATTCATCAAAAACTTCTCTCAATCGATCTCTCACAAACTCTCATAATCACTCGCAGAAGAACAGAAGAAGACGAAGATGAAGAAAAAATAAGAAAGAAGAAGAATAAGAGAGAAGAAGAAAAGGAATACAAGTTTATCCTCTCGATAGGGTAGATAAGACCAAAGTTGGTTAATGGGACACTCCCCAAAAGGATAAGGGCAGCCGGGTCGGCTAAATCACCAAATGACTATCACACGGTTCTGCAGATATCTTCTTCGTCCGGTATCCGAATGACACGTTCGCGTAGTCCATTCTGCGTAACTTTTCGAGATCTATCGAGTGGTACTAATTTCGTATCTAAATCGTTGTTAGATTAATTTCTATTAATTAAAAACTACATTAACTAATCGAGTAATTAACGGCTAAATCGTCTCTTGACTTTCTCTTGACTGGTCAAATAGAGTTGACGAGCTTGAGGGTCCTTACAGATCGGTTCTACCAAGTCTCCAAATATAGGTAGGGATCGGTTCTATCATGACTCCTAACAAAAGCTATGATCGGTTCTACCATGATTCCCAATATAGGTAAGGATCGGTTCTACTAAGACTCTCAACAATAGTTAAGATCGGTTCTACCATATACCCCAATATAGGTAAGGATCGGTTCTACGAAGACTATCAACATAAGTTAAGATCGGTTCTACCATATACCCCAATATAGGTAAGGATCGGTTCTACAAAGACTATCAACATAAGTTAAGATCGGTTCTACCGCATATCCCAAACTAGGTAAAGATCGGTTCTACCATAACTCTCAACATAAGTCAAGATCGGTTCTACCAAATTTCTCACCTAGGTTCGAATTGGTCATTCAATAGATCTTCAATGAAAATCGGACGAAAACGCCTATTGATTTCCTTTCGATTACGAAACAAGTTTCGTATATGTACTTCCTTTAAACATATTTAATCAAACATAGTTTCCTAGGATGAAATCACACATATATCCAATACACAATCAAGTAACAAGTTACATAGATTTTGTCGATGTCATATTTACGAAGTTCAAAAGATAAACGTAATACTTCGTAATCAAATATTATTCCTTGACACTTTGATCATAATAAAATGACTAAGTCTAATACTAGAGTATTAAATATAACCTCGCATGTTATGTTTTCAATCTTAAATGACTTGAAAGCGACGATGGTAATAGAAACAAGTCAAGTTAGTATCACTATACTTCTAGTGGAAGGATGATGTCTTCATTGTAGTCGACACGTCTTCACGATCTTCAGGTCTTCAAGGTAATACTTGTATGTCTCAACATTCCCAGACTTTCTAATCTAACCTAAACGAAGTTGACTCTAGTACATTCAATCAAGCGACTCGAATTGAGTTTTGGTACTAAAATATGACAACCAAACTTGACATACCAACGCTTGGTGGGTTCAGCCGAGCAATGCTCTAACATAGGGTATAACCTTACTAACCTTGGATTAATTTAACATCTGAAAGAGTTTGAGCATATTGGACAAACAAGCAGCCATTTGTTGCATTTTTTTTAACATATCTTACTTTCTGTTTGTACTTGAAGCACTGTTTCAGATCATGACCTTCTTAAGTACTACAAGTGCAGGTCCAGGTAAAGTGTGGTTAGTTAGATATGTCACCAACTTCAGTAGACACAGTTGTTTGTGATGATCATGTAACATTAACAAGAGAATTTTCATTAGTGAGTGAAAGATCCATCACATCCTCCAATCGGTTTGATGAAAAATCATCAAGAAAACCGTCAAGGTTAATGTGAGTATTGTTACATTCATTAAAATTGACAGATTAAGCCAAGACAACAACACTGGAAATCACTTCTCTTTCTGAGTCATAATGATATGATATTCGATTGAGTGTTGTGGCAATACCCTTGGTGCTAATGTATTTTATGCGATTAGGAAACTCATTAGCAAAGCCTCTACACTTGAAGTATCAAGGCATATCCTCATTGCCACTATCGTTTGAGTCCCTATTTTTAGGAGGAGTACGATTGTGTGGCTTATTTGATGATGAAGGGGG
>JAJJMB010015001.1:1469541-1525132 GCA_023531105.1 Papaver atlanticum
TTTTTAGGAGGAGTACGATTGTGTGGCTTATTTGATGATGAAGGGGGTTCTTTGGAGAAGCGTTTATTTCTCTTCATAAAAATATTTCTAACTTGTCTTGTGAAAAAGAAGCACCAAGATCTTCATCTGACAATTCGTAGTCAACAATAGGACGCTTCTCAGAAGCACTTTCACTTTTGTCAACTACCTCACTGTTCTTTAAGGCTTTAAAAGCAATATCTTTACCGGCCTTAGTATGTTGTTCATGATCAAATATATTTAGATTTCCAACAAGACTTTTTATGGAAAGTGTTTAAAGATTGTTTTCTTCAGTGATGGCATGTTTCTTAGATACACATCGAGATGACAACGATCTCAGAATTTTCATCACAATATCCTTTTCTGAAATAGTCATACCTAACGCATGAGAGGCATTCACTATTTAGATAACTTGTGGTTAAATTCCTTAAACAATTCTTTGTCAGACATACAAAGGTTTTCCCATTCAGAAGTCAAGTGTTGAATCCTTGCTTCCTATTCTGAGGTATTCCCTTCAAATATGGTATCTAAGATATTTCAAGCATCCTTCAATGTAGTGCACATAGACACGTGATATTGAAGATCTCGGGTTATGGCACTATTACTCATCTTAATTAGTAGAGCATAAACTTGTACACTACATGAATTACCCATCTTAATGGAGGAAAAAACCTCAAAGCAAACAACAACATATTCGAACTTATGGGAAAAAAATAGTGGTGCAGATACTTATGCACGGCATGTCTTGCTCATTTTTCTATAAGAAAATCGAAAGTTGCGATACACGAGCTTTTATTTACATGTATTATACCTCTTGTGAAAGCAAACCTGAAAGCAAACAACTACTCGTAACAATCTATCCAAGAAAAAACGAAAGTGCACAAACTTGTACCTTGCATGTCGTGCTCATAAAAAAACCTCGAAATTTTCTATACATGTATTTGTGCATTGGATGTATTACTCATTCAATGGGAAAAACCTCAAAACAAATAATGAATAATAACAGTTCATGGAAGAAATGATATGCATAAATTTATGTACTGCATGTACTTTTCATCTTAACACGCATGAAGATTATCTGTCTTTTCATCTTAACATGCAGGAAGTTTATTTGTCTTTTTCATTTTCTAAACAATTTCATGACTAAATTATCTAGTCTAGAATTGATTTACACTGGAATGACTAACTCGGATCTCATTTTAAACTGAATAGTTGTTTTCCTTTTTAGTATATAGAAGTTCAACTTTTTTCATCAACAGATAAATAGAACTACCCAATCAATAAAGCTTCCGGCAGGGACAGAGAGATACTTCACCAAACTTTAAAGATGAAACCTAATATTGGGGCTTCACTAATAGGACAAAAAGGGGTCACCCGTTAGTAATTTCAAAAAACCCTTATCTAAAATATTTTCATAATGGCTAAACAACCCTCATTAAGTTAGTATTAATAATTTAATTAGCTAATGATCAAATTAATGAGTTTTTTTTTTATATATAGTGACTAAACTAGATTAAGTGCTAGAAGGAGGAAAAAATGGAGATAAAAAAATATATTTGGAGATTTGTTTGGAAAACTTAGATTTTGGTTCACTCAACCAAAATAAGTGATTCCAGTGAGAAATTTGATGTGTTGAACCCTTATAATGATAGACAAACCAAATTTTACCTACCTTACAATTAAGTAATGACGAACTCCTAACCGTAACTGGATATGGGAAATCTCAATCACAGATCGCTTACAGGTTGTTGGTTTTTTGAAGCCAGACGTAACTGATTACGCATGTCAATTTCGAGTAGTTTTTGAAAATTTACGGTTAAGTTTTATCAAAACCCAACCCAACCGTAACTCATTATTCAAAGTAAGTTCTCTTCCTCTATTTTGATTAAAGAAAGTGGAGGTTTTGTTGAGCATTGCCGAGGTGATCATGTCCCAAATGAGTTTTGTATGAGTGTGTAGTCCCTAGACAGGATGTTAATTCAAATTATTCTCAAAATCAAAATCAAAGAAGAGACAAAGAAAATTGCTAGCTAGTTGTGCATTCTTGGGGCGTAGACAATAGGAGAGATGTCATTTGTACGTAGCAATTTTATATTCGTTTTAGGGGAAGAAAAACCACAACGGTGGTTTTATCTTTATTGAGAAAAAGGGAAAAAAAAATTTTCCTTGCTGAATATGAACAACCTTTATTGTGAGTCACACAGGTTGTTTGTCGATTTGCACTGATGGAAGTCGTGTTTCATGATATATTGGAAGCTTTAGAAAACCCTAACACGTAAAACGATGGATAAAGGTGTCTACCTACGATGAAGATAATGGTGAATTTTATGGGTATACAGTTAGCGTTAAGGGAGAGCAGAAGCCAGTATGTTTCATTAGAATATCAACATTGAGAAGCGCGTAATCAAGAATCAATCTTATCAAACAAACTATTTGAATTGGCTTCTTTTAAATATAGCCCATGCTTTTATTAACCATAACCCATATTAGTTATAACCCACTAGAAAAGATCTATTTATTAACGATAACCCAAATATTTGAATTGTTATTTAGTTGAGTCAACTCGAAATAGAACTGATTTAAGTATTTTTATTGAGTCGATTCACTATTTCCAATCAATATTATTTTGTTCAATATTTTTAAGCAAGAACCCTAACTTCTTTTTTCCTCTTCTTCTTCATCTATTGTGTAACTATAATCGCTGATATATCCATAATCGATTACAATAACTTCTATGTTGATCATGAACCTCACCAAATCAATTAGCAGACCCTTGGTCAAAAATATATTTACAAAACTTGGACTTCATAACTAGATGATGTATTTGGATTGAATAGTTCATCTTGCAGATAACGACGTTTGCATGGTGGACATTATAGCCAACATTAGGTTTTGGTGAATCAGTATACGAGGCGTGAATTACATTGCAAGCGTTAATTAACAACACGTCATGACCAACATATATACCGATTAACAACCATTATGCATGGGAAACTTTCGTCACCAATGTGTATTGGAACATCTTAATTTTAAGAATAATGGTTGGTGCTTCTGATGATTTCAACCGGTATACATACTTGACATAGGTTAATAACTTTCAAAAATAAAAGAAAGATACAAACACGATTTGGTTCAAGTTTCCGATACTAGGTAGTAAAAGGATCTCATCTCAAGTGAAATGGTTAAGTGCGGTTAAAAGTAAATTGCTAATAGCTTAATGTATGAAATAGAGGATTTTTCCTTCGTAATTTGGGATTTCTTCCTTACACATGGTTTAATGTTAAGACTTTGATTTTATTTTCAATAAATTATTACTTGTAATCGATTTCGTACGGTGACTAAAGTAGTTAACTCTAGCTAGTAGCTACTGGTGGAAGAATGAAATCTTTAAAACCATCAAAACCAATTTCTGATGGAAACTGGAATGCGATGATTGTGCTAATAATGACAAAAAAAACATACTGTAATTTGTATTAGTTTCACATTAAAATGATTTTTTATTGGTTACCGAGTGACTATTGTTTCAACTCAGTGTCTCATTCATTAAGCGACACACTAACCTAGTTTGTGGGATATGGATCATAATTGAAAAGGTCAAACTAAAATTTATAGTCAATATCTATAGACCAAGGTCAAATGGGCTATCATTAATAAAAGCATGAGTTATAAATAAGAGAAGCCTTTGAATTAACATCTCAAAGTTCTATTCACGGTTAGGTTTTGGCTTAGTCGAAGCCAACCGTAGAATAGTTATGGTGTGTATTCAATGTCAAACCAAATCGTAAAAAAACCTTTTAAAATTTAGGACATCCAGGATTATTTACGGTTAGGTTTTGCCTTAGTCTTAACCAATTATAGAGTACTTACGACGTAAAATCCTAACAGTAAATGTATATGTTAATCTAATTTACGGTTGGAAGTTCTTCAAATCGAATTGTAACACATTTAGAAATTGAATATATGATTGAGATGTTATTGATTGGAGTCGCTGCATTATCTATCAACCTTCTTCTTCATCTTTAACATAGATTTTAATCGACAACTATAAGTTAATCGAAGAAGATGAGATATTTTCAATTGAGGAAAAAAAAAAAAAACTGTTTTTTTTTTCTACGGTTAAGGAGATGGAGATGGAAAGGAGAAGAAGACGTTGATTGATTTAGAAATAGAGTTAGGTTAGGTTTTGTTTAGTTATTAGTCTTTTATTTGATGGAGGGTGATTTAGACATTTGTAATTGCCTTAGGACATTCCCTAACCAACTTTTTGGTCACTAGGAATCCACGTGAAGGCCCTCTATTGGAATGTAATGCCCCTATATTAGGTTTCTTAATGATGTCATTCAAAAAAAAATGTACCCGAAATTTCAGAATCACTTCCACGGCTCCATTCCTAAGACCAAGCACTATGGTAATTGATTTCGCTTCGATATAGCTTAATTGTAGCGAAATCCAACTACTATGATATTCTATATCGCTTTAGAGTAGCGAAATCCGTTAGATACACTTTTAAGTTGATCACATATGATGCGCCTTGTAGCTGAGGGAAGTCGGTGCTTTTTCACTTTACGGAAACTCAGTTTCCATGTGATTTCCAATGGATACTGAGTATTCGTTTCTGGTTTTCACTCTTTTACCTCTTTTTTTTGTAAGTTAAAATGCATTCAAACAGACTAACTTAGGGAGTTAGTAACCCTTACATCAGGAATAGTAGAGTCATCTAATGTTGGGCTATCGACTCCAACCTGAACATTAGATTTATCTACTTCTAAAGCATGCAAAATACAAGATGGAGGTTCATTCCTCCAATTAACAAGAGTTCTAAAGGATTTAGCCTCCTTTGCGAGTATATAAGCTACATTGTTTGCTGATCTTGGAATATAAAAAAAACCTAAAAAATTCAGACAGAGATTAAACTCTCTTTTAACTTCATCCATGATTGTCTGGTTCTGTCAAGTAATTTAAGATGATCTTCCATTCAAGTAGTCAAAAAGGTTCTTGCAGTCTCCCTCCACACTGAAATTTGATAGTCCCTTTTTTGTTGCCCATTTTGCTGCCTGTAAAAGCCCTAGAGCTTCTGCTTCTTCTGGGGATGAGGCTGAGATAGGTCCTGCTCTGCCCTGTTTGAAACTCCCCGCATCATTTCTGAAGATTAAAGAATAACCTGCTGGTGCATTAATTGAAATCCAGGCTGCATCTAAATTAATTTTCTTTTGTGAGATTCTGGGGGCTGTCCATCTATGTTTTTCCACTATACCAGTTGAAACTTGTTTGGCTGAGTATTTGTCCTTGTACCAGAAAATTAAATGTCTTTGTATTTCTAAGGCTAATTGAGTATGTGTTTATTGATGTTTTTCGAAGGATCTATTACATCTTTCCTTCCAATTAAACCAAATTTTTGTCATGATTATTTCTATGGGAATGATTGGATTTTCTTTACCAAGCCAGTCCTTACAGACATCTAAAAAGATAGTAGATCTATCAAAATTTAAATCAACTGGGAAAGGATGTGTTACCCATACTGACTTAGCAAAGGGACAATTGAGGAAGAGATGTTCTATGGATTCAAGTTCCAAACAGCCAAATATACAGTTTGGTATTATATCCTTCATAAATCTAGATAACTTGAGATTGGTAGAAACCGCATTTTGCAGACACTTCCACATAAAAATCTTAATCCTTTGAGATACATCTAAATCCCATAAACCTTTCCAGAATGAATCTGGCTGACCTAGGTTATAATTATTGACTGTTCTTTCATTTAACTTGTTATACATAGATTTGACTGTGAATTTCCCTGAATTGGTGAGGATCCATCTAAGAGTATCCGGCGTAGCTTCTAGATGACTACCAATAGCGATTCTAATGTTGCGGATTTGTCTAGCAATAGGAACTGGAAAAAAATTCAAGCACTAAAGAAGAATTCCACTCTTTTACCCTAAAACTTCTCTTTTTTACTTTTTTTATTTACTAAAACTTTTTTTTTACGTGTTATCTATTTTTCCTCTTAATTATCTTTTAACTTATACAAATATCCACGATAAAATAGTTAGAAAGAAAAAATGAAAACTGAGTTCCCGTTTTGCACTATTTGCTCGGAAATTCAGATCCTGTACTGTTTAGTTAAGGATGCCTGGAGATATAAGATTTTACAGGGGAAGCTCTGCAAATCGGCGATAAAATCGGAGTCAACCCGGTTCTATGTTTTTCTTCCTTTCTTCATCAAATCTTTGATTCAAAGTTGTTTCTTTGGAAATCTTAGTTTACTTCGTACTTCTTTTTACCCAATTCATGGGTTTTAGTTCTCAATTCACTTAAATAATCTTTTATTGCTTTGATTTATAGGCCTGGAGTTTAGAGGGGGGCTTATTTTTCGTTTCTTAATCTCTCCTTTTCTGTTTGTCTAAGTTCTATCAAATTCTCTCGGATTCTCGGTCTTTCTTCTTTAATTTTCCTTAATCGTTTCTTCAATATCCTTTTAAATCATCAGTTTATAAAAAAAAATCCCTTCTTGTAACCCTAGTTTTAGAAATTATCCTTTATCTTGCTGTTATTTTCTTCAAAATTGCAGTTTATTCTCTTTAGCAACATGATTACCTAGTTATCATCTTTATTTTAATTTCCTTGTGTTGCAGGGAAATTGCGTTGGGAGATTTTGCTCAGTGGAGACCGATTCAAGTCAGTTGCTTAATCGATAGAGATAATGCTGAAGAACGATTTTCCCGATTCAAGTCCAGTGGCGGTTTGGAAGCTTACCCAAGTAAGGGATCTTTCACTTCACTACAAGACAATACTGCTAAGACAAACATTCCTATAGATATAAAATTGAACAGAACATGTGTCAATTGGGATGTTGGGATGGAGAAAGTGAATAAAATTTTAGAAGATAAAATCATTATGTCTGAACAAAGAAGATCAAACATCAGTAGAAACAGTTCTTCTAAAATCTTTGAGCTTTTTAAACATTCTTCACAAGTGGCAATACTTAGCAAACAAAACAGTAAAAAAACAACATGCAAGCATAACAGGACTGCATATCTGGAAAAAGAAGTCAGTTCAAATAGAAACTTGGCAAATTTTATCTTAAATAACTTACAAGTGTCAATGCTCAAAAGTGGAAACTTAGTACTATTCACATGCAATGGAAGATATAAAATCTGCAAGGCCATTTCTCATTTTTTACCACACTATCAACTGAAGCATCACACACAGAAAAAAAGTTTCCAGCTTTCTCTAAAAAAAATTATTTTCATTCTCAGTCTCTCTCAAAACACAATGTCGGATATTCCGACAAACGATTACATTGATCATCTTACCAATGTTCTAAATGATGAAAGTTTGAATGGCTCAATCAGAAAGCATGTTAAGTTTCTAAGGTTAGCAGCTTTAATGATACAAAAGAGTAAATTCTCAAGAGTAATAGTAAAACTTTACAAGGAAATAAAAGGATCTGATAACCCTAGAGGTCTTAGAATTGATGAGATGGCGTTTGCTCTAAAAAGGGATTGGTCTACTATGGGTCGTCTCATAATCAGGAAAACAATTGATTCACAGATTTTCATCATCAGATTTTCTCAAGCAAGCGATTTTGCTACTGCAATCTTCTCAAATCCAAACAGAGTTCATGGTAAATTTCTTAGCATGCGTCTCTATAATGGTGATGAAAATATTCATGAAATTGATTTTAAGGGGCAGGATGTTTGTATTGAATTCACTCTAAGAAGTGATCTAGTAGTAAAAGGGTATGTTGCAAGGAAAGTGGCTGAAAAGGTGGGATATGTTCTGTCTCTTTCGGGACCTCTCAGTAAGAAAGGTGACTATACAACACATGTTTTAGTGGATTTTTCCAAAGCCCTGGTTCATCAGATCAAGATTATACTTTTAAAGGGAAGAGACAAGGAAACAATAAAGTTAATAATTTTCTATATCTGCATCCCTCATAGTACTTGTAGAGATTGTTGGTATGTTGATCATATTGGGAGTAAATGTGAAGACAGAATTAAAGAATATAGAAGACACTTCCCCAGAATCTTTATCAATGAAGATGAAGAAGAAACAGTGACTCAGCCTGAAAAACAAGATAAGAATGTTGAAAAATTGGTTGAAGCAGCTACCACTTTGAGAATCTATGAAAGTTAACTGGATAAAGATGAACACATGGCAAGAGGAATCAAAAGAAGAAGAATAGCTGTGGAAGAAGAAGGCAGTGAAGAGATGAATACTGGAAAAGGAAAGAGCAAGGAAATGGAAAATAATAACAATAGAGACAGGAGAATCATTACTGCAGAAGAACTAAGGAAGGCTTTAAAAGGAAAATCACCTATTATTGATAATATTTCTGCAGATGAAAGTACAAAAAAGAAGCAGAATCACATCAACAAAGAAAAACAAATGGAGCTGAATAAGGAAAAGCAGTAAAAGAGGAGGCAAGATGACTGGCTCAGATTGTTAGGCCAATACACAAGCATTTCAAGAAACAAAAGTATTGTTATTAATGAGGAAAGGGAGAAGCTTAATCAGAACATTCTTAATGATTGGTATATGATTGAATAGAGCAAAGAATGTATCCCAATTGATGTTGCTAAAAAAATCCTAAGTGAAGATGCTGAGATAGAAAATGGAAGAAAAAGAAATGATCTAGTTAGATTGAGCTCTAACACTGTGATGAGCAATGGAGAGATTGATGAATTGGTTGGTATGGAAGGAGCAAACCCACTGGACTGGAGCATGATTCATCAAGAGGCAGGTCCATCAAAAGCAACTGCTGATGAGGTTTTCAATGAGCAAGAGAATCCTACACAATTTCCAGAGGAACACTTGGAGGTTTAGAAATTTAATCTCTGCTATTTAAAATTCAAAAAAAGTATGCATGCCCCACTTAGAGTAATCTTTTATATGTGCCTTATTTCCTTTTATATAACACTACAATATCTACTTTGCATGATCAATATAAATAATGCTGAAAATATTTCCTTTAGACAATCTTTTCTAGATAGTTTTAAATTAATCCTTTTTTTCCTTGACATTACAATGTGCAACATAGTTCCATATAATTATAAAAATGTTTGTTTTCATGTTGTGATGGAAGAGAACAATACTGGGCATGACTTTAAGATTTTATCCTGGAATTTGCAAGGAATTAGGTCTAAGTTAAAACAAGATCATCTTAAACATCTAAGTAAGACACATAAAGTAGATATGATATTTTTATCAGAAACAAAAGTCCAAAATAACACAGTAGAAAGAGTGTTACAAAAACTTCAACCTAAAGATTGGTTCATTTATCCATCAATTGGTAGATCAGGAGGCTTTGTTGTTGCATGGTTTCAGGGAGTTTCAGGTAATCTTATATCTTTTAAAGAGAATTTTTTTAATTTTCATGTCATTAAAGATAACATGAGTTGTAACATTTCTTTTATATATGGTACTTTGAATAATAATATGAGAGTTAACCAATGGGATTTTATTAGTAGCTTTAGTGATCAACAAATACCCTGGGTTATAATAGGGGAAATGAACTTTATACTTCATAAAGATGAAAAAGAAGGAGGAAATGATGCATCGACAAGTAGCTTATCTTATGTCTATAGTTGTATACAAAGCCTAGGACTAGTTGATTTAAATTTTACTGGCTTGCCTTTTACCTGGACCAACAAACGAACAGGAGATCAACATATACAGGAAAGAATAGATCAAGCAATAGTTAATCATAAATGGTTAGAATGGCTACCAAAATCGAGTACTAAGCATTTAACTAGAATAGCTTCAGATCATGCACCAATCATGCTAGAAACCAGACCTAATAGTGAAAAAGGAAGTAAACCTTATAGGTTTATGAGATGTTGGATGGAACATAAAACTTATAATGACACTATAAACAGATCAATAGAAAAAGGTAGAACTAGTAACTGTAATATAAATGGTTTAATTATAAAAATGGAATACGATCTTAGACTTTGGAATAAAACAGAATTTGGAAATATTTTTAGAAACATAGCAAATATAATAACTGAAATTGACTTTGAGAATAGTAAATCCTATAATACAGACACAAAAAATAGAATAGAATTCCTACAAGATGAGCTTAGCTCTTGGTATGAAATAAAAAAGATATACTGGAGTCAACATGTGAAGGATAAATGGATAAAAGAAAATGACCATAACACAAAAAAAATTCATCAGAATGCTTCAGAAAGAAAGAGAATAAACAGTATTCATATTATTAGGGACAATAGTGGATTATGGATATAAGGGCAAAAAGAAGTCACTGACATAATAAAAAAACATTTCAAAGAAATAGCACAAACTAGTAATAACAGTATTGATCCTATTTTCGACAGTATTGTTGAAAAGAAAATTAGTCAAGAAGAAAATTTTAGGATGTGCTCAATACCTGACAGTGAAGAAATTAAAGAAGCTCTGTTTTCTATGAATTCTTGGGGGGCATCTGGACCAGATGGTTTCCCCCCAGGTTTTTACCAACATCACTGGAGTAGTCTAAGTGGTGAGATTATAGAATGGGTTCAAGGTGTATTTAGAAACAAAACTTTTGAGCAAAAAATAAACCACACTTTTATTACTCTAATTCCAAAGAGTAAAACCCCTAAGACTCCTAATGACTTTAGGCCTATCAGTTTAAGCAATGCCCTATATAAAATAGTTGCCAAAATAATATCTAATAGAATGAAACCACTGCTAGATAACATAATTTCACAAAATCAGTCTGCTTTCATACCAAAAAGACATATAACTGATAACATTATAGTAGCTCATGAAATCTTACACACAATGAAAACTAGCAAAAGAAAGAGTGGCCATATGGCTCTAAAACTAGATTTGTCTAAGGCCTTTGATAGATTAGAATGGGATTTTATTATTAAGATGTTACAATTTTTAGGTTTTTCGTCTGAATTCTGTGATCTAATATATGCTTGCATTTCAACTGTTTCTTATGCTGTGATTGTGAATGGTATGCCTGGAGAAACTTACTACCCTACTAGAGGGATTAGGCAAGGGGATCCTTTGTCCCCCACAATTTTCATCATATGCATGGAGACTTTATCAAAATTATTATTGTTTGCTGAGAATCTAGGAGATGTTACTGGTGTTAAAGTCACTAAGAATAGTCCTTCTATTTCGCTTTTATTTTTTGCTGATGATTCTTTTGTTTTTACTTTTGCTACTATAGTTCAAGCTAGAAACCTGCTGAAATACTTAAAAAATTTCAGTGAATCCTCAGGTCAACTAATAAATTATCAAAAGTCAGGAATATACTTTAGCAAAAAAGTTGAGAATAAACATTGTAAGTTACTAGCTAGAATTCTTAGAGTTAATAGAATTACTAAAACTGATACCTATTTAGGAACACCATTATTCTTTAATAGAAACAAAACCTTTAACTATCAAAACATGTTAGATAAAGTTTATAACAGAGTTCAGGGTTGGAAGGCCAAATTTCTCTCACAAGCAGGAAGAACCACTTTAATAAGTTCAGTAACTAGTGTTATGCCAATATATCAGATGATGTGCTTTGCCTTACCAAACAAGACTCTAGATAGACTTAATGCTCTTCAACGTGATTTCTGGTGGAAGAAAAATAAGAAAAATAAAGGAATCTATATAAAAGCTTGGGATTCAATGTGTATTAGTAAAGAATATGGAGGTCTAGGACTGAAAAATCCTCATAAGTTTAATTTAGCTTTATTAACTAGATTAGCCTGGAGACTAATAGAAAACCTAAACAAACTGTGGAGTATTATCCTAAAATGTAAGTATTTTCCCAAAACAGACCCTTTAAACTATAAAAAGAAATCAGTCAGATCATGGGTGTGGACAAGTATATGTAAAGGAATAGAAGTTATCAAAGAGAATCATAGCTGGGAATTAGGAAATGGTGAAGATATAAACCTATGGCAAGATAGATGGCTTTCAAATGGAGAAATACCAAAACCTAAAGGAACTAATATTAATTCGCAGTTCACAAAAGTGGCTGATATTATAGATAATAATGGAAATTGGAATATTAACTTGATAGAACAATTGTTTGATGAAAATACAGTTAAGGAGATAAAATCTTTAGAGACTTTCTCTAGCATAGATGGTAAAGACAACATTAAATGGTTAGGAACAAGAAATGGGTGTGTATCAGTTAAATCAGCTTATAATTTATAGCAGATAAAAATAACATGCATGAAAAAGTAGGTTGGAAAACGATTTGGTACCTTAATGTTATGCCTAGAGTTAAAAAAATTCTCTGGAAAACTCTCAGTGAATGTTTGCCAGTTAGGGAAATTAAAGGTAGATATGTTCCAATTGATACTAATTGCCCTTTGTGTAATAATGCAACAATTGAAAGCATAAATCACTTATTCTCGAAATGCATATTCTATGAAGCTATTTGGAGAGGCTTATCTTTAACAACAGTTTTCTATAAGGCTGCTAACAAGAACTATAAAGATTGGTGTGTGCAATGGTTAGAAGATAAGGATAATAGAGACATCTTTGCTTTTATTCTATGGCATATATGGAAATATAGATGCAGAGTCGTTTTTGATAAAATAAAACCATGTCCTGAAAAATTATTAGATTTGATAAAAAAAAGACTTGACTGACCATATCTCCTGTAGAAAGAACAGTAATCCCAAAATAAAGAAAAAAGCTTTGTGCAATGTTTTCCACCCAAATTGCAAAATGAATCAATTAGAGAACAAGAGTAGCTGCAATTACATCTTATTTGATGCTGCTTTTAAGAATTAGTCTAAGAAATTTGCTTATGGTGTGATCTTTATGAACGCTAATGGTGACATTTGTGATTTCACAGGAGGAACAGGTAGATGCAACAGTTCAGATGAAGCAGAAGCAAGAGCCTGCAAGAAAGCTACCAGATGGGCAAGAAGGAAAGGATTAAACAAATTAATCTTCCTCAATGATAATCAAAACACCATAAATGGAATGAAGAACAACTTTTTTGTTGTTGACCGGAGAAGTAGAGCCCGCTTATGAAAATATGGGAAGACAAGAAAGTTTTTGCTAATGTCTCCTACCACTATATAAATAGAAGTTGTAACTATCTTGCAGATAAATTAGCTAAGTACTTAGTAAAGTTTAATGATGTTGTAATAGACTCACGTAATATGGAAGAGCAGAGCAAAGCTACTTGGATAGCAAAGCTCAGTGATTCCAACTCTGTAATCTCTTTTGCTTACTTTTTTATAAAATTTCCTTTTATCAAAAAAAGAAGAAGCTAAGGATGCCTTTTTCCCATTGAGAGATAATTTTTGGGCGCATTTCGCTCTGTTGATTACTGTTCTGTATCTGGTAAGAACATTATTTTACTCTGAACATCAATCATCAACGAAACTGCACCCAAATATGATTGACAAATCACTAATCCCCATAAAATCAGGGTGTAAAAAATATTCACACACAAAGAAGAAGCACAGACAATACTCATAAATAAGAATTGAAGAAAAACACAGATCAAATCCCAGATTTTTTACAGAAAAGTTCCCAACTACCTAATTTAACCACTCCACTAAATAAACTATTAAAAAAAGGTATGAAATTTGGGGACTATTTTTTCAACAAGGGATCTGAGAAGTAAACCACTCCATAACATGAATTGGAGCTTTGATCAATTCCAAAGCCAACTCAACTATGATCGTCACACACAAACAACATGGGCATATGCAACTTAAAGTCAATCTGCAACAACGCCAAAAAAAAAGAAAAATAATAATCAGGAATCAAAGAAATTATCAAGATCAGATTATGTAGAAAGAAAGATAGAGAGGTAGAGAGATGAGAGTGAGACTAACCCAACAATCCAGACAATGATTCCAACAATAGAGATGAGAAGGGCTAGAAATGCAAAGGGAAGACCTAGTAGAAACCCAAGAGGCCTGCAATCCCCATCACAACAGCACATCTTGAAATTTGTTTCTGGTTTTGTGGTTTGAGATTAATTTCTATTTCTTACGAGTCTAATTTTGGTTTTTTTAGTATGACTTGCAAGTGACGGAGAGAAGGATGTTTCAAACACGCTTTCTAGTCTAGTTTTATGGGTAAAAGTTCAACCACAGTGACAACGATGGGAAGCTTGGGAAAGTGGAAGGAAATAAGTTTGGCTCAATAAAACATTATCATATACATTGGTTACAGAGTATATTTGGGCACGCCGGTCGTGCTGTTTTTTTTCTTGGATTTGTGTTTTTTAGTGTGAATTAGTTATTTTTAGTGGGAATTAATTGTTGGCTCTCTCCTCCATTTTTCTTACTCTAGTGGATATCGAAGGATTATCCCGACATGGTAACATCTTACACGATTTGTGTGAGACAGTCATTTGATGTACACTCAGAATGTTTTGTATTGATCTATTGATCACTTGAAAATTGCTTTAAAGCTAATAGTTTGTGTGAGACAGTTATTCCCGTCTTCTAATAATGTTTCAATGATTAAAAGGAAGTTTAGAACAATTAACCATTGATTGGATATAGCACAATATGCGTACTTGTATGCTAACTGTTGCAAGTTATTCCAAGTCCGGGAACCTGGTTTAACAGTTGAAGTCCGGGAACTTAGTATGCATACCCGTATGCGTACTGGCGTAATAGTTCAGGTTCGGGAATTTAACTGGGTTTGGTCGTGAACGACAGTATGCGTACTCGTTCGCATATTGGCGAACAGACCAAGTCCGAAACTCTAAGTATGCGTACCCGTTTGCATAATTGAGTGGGTTAAGTTCTAAAATCGGTTGTTCATGAACAAATACATTTATATAATATAAGGAATGCAATCTTTTTCAAACCGTGGCTATAATGTTCATGAATTGATTCGAGTGAATCAAAATCGATTTTGCTTCAATTGTGTCTTGTATACTTCTATGAGAATATAAACAATTGAACAACTCTATAACTAGTTTCATTTGAGTCATTTCAACTAGTTGTGATTAAGATGAACAAGGTTGATACGAAAGTGTTCATATAGATAACTTCGGTTATTTATTGTTGAGCCAACCAAGTGTACACGTTTAGGTACGGTTACCCATATCTAAATGAAGGCACATTTCATTTGTGTGTAACAAGCTAAGTTCGATCTAACGGTTGAAAGATATTAGCTTGAATCTAATCAGGTTTTCATCTAACGGTGAATATTGAATGCTTTGTTACCAAGGTAACATTGATTGCAAACCCTGATTTGAAGACTATATAAGGGAGAACTCTAGAAACTGGGAAACCCAATCCCTACACCTCTTGTGTGATACTAGTTGCGACTAGAGTCGATTCTCCTTTAACCTAGGTTTTTCTAAAACCATTATAGGTTAACGAATTAAAGACTTCATTGGGATTCTAAAGCCAGACCTAACTAAATTCTCCGTAGTTGCGTGTTCTAATCTTACTTTGTTCTATCGTATTGAGTACTATCTTTTCTAAGATTTGCTCGAGATTCAATCTCCGATAGGTAAGATAAAAAGTAGTCACAACATCTTCGTCTCATCGTTTGTAATTCCACAATATCTTGTTCCGCTTCCATACGATTAAGATCATTCTGAGGTGATTGATATTACTAGGTTGTTCTTCGGGAATATAAGTCTGGTGTATCAATTGGTTCCTGTTTACCTTGATTTATCAAAAGACGGAACAAAAAACTCGTAGGTATTTCTGTGGGAGACAGATTTATCTATTCAATAGGATTTTCTGTGTGAGACAGATTTGTTTATCAAGTCTTCGACTTTGGGTCGTAATAACTTTTAGTTGTGGGTGAGATCAGCTAAGGGAATCAAGTGCGTAAAGTCCTGCTGGGATTCATAGGCGTAAGGAACGCGACTGTACCTTAATCAGTGTGAGATTGGTTAGGGCTCAACTACATTCCATTTCGAAGTTAACTTGTAGTAGGCTAAAGTCTGTAGCCGCTTAATACAGTGTGGTGTTCAAATCTGGACTAGGTCCCGGGGTTTTTCTGCATTTGCGGTTTTCTCGTTAACAAAATTCCTGGTGTCTGTGTTATTTCTTTTCTGCATTATATTTGTTTACATAATTGAAATTTCACAGGTTATGCGTAGTTCAATCAATTAGATAATCCAACCTTTGGTTGTTGATATAAATTTATTAACACTTGAACATTGGTCTTTGGTACAGTTCAAGTTGTTTCTCATAATAATCAGGCTCGCGGATTTCTATCTGTTTTTTTTGCTGATTACATTGAGAAACAAAGATATAACTCTTGGATGTATTTTCCTTGATTGAGTCTGACTGTCTAGTTGATTCTCTCGGAAGTATATTGGAGTTAGTCCATACAGATTGCCTAAACAAAATATTGGGTGTGGTTGTTGACCCCTGCTTTTTCACCTGGTAAATCTTGAAATTTTAAGGCCCCTTCACTGTGTTATGAGTACCGCATCGGTGAGTTTTAACTTGCGTGAACGGGCGCCTCTTGTGTAATTTTCCGACCCGTCATAGAGATGGTTCCTTGAATATGGAATTTCGGATGTGAGCTTCAAATTAATTATACTAGTATATAAAAACAGTGAGCTACGTGATATATATGCATCTTTTAGTGCAACCAAATTTGTTGATGATGTAAGTAATTTTTTGTTTAATCGTCTCATGCTTGAAAGGATCACTTGAGGTAGAGAATTGTAAGGAAAACTGTTGGTTTTTTGTTTCCACATTGGGACGGTTCCCTTCTATGAGTTTCCTATTCCCTATAAAAGTAATACTAGGTGATCAAGTTTATGTTCATTATATACAGGATTATAATTAAAGGTATAAAAAAGGCAACCAAGAAGGGTAGTGAAACCCTGTGTATAGGTTTTTGATCTCTTTATTGTGAGGGTTAAACGCTATCGAGGGGGTCAATATCAGTATAAGGGAATAATTTTTGTGAGACTGAAATGCACATATTAGGATTCCAAATAATACATACAATTTACAGGGACTTAAATCAATATATGTTTAAAAAAATCATTTATTTACGAAAATCCTACTGTGTTTTTATAAAAATAAAAATAAGATTTTCAAAACTTCGTATCTTTGAAATGACACGCTGGATTTTTGTCAATTTTATATATTTGGAAAGCTGTTTGAATTATCTATGCAATGAGCATAAATAAATAAATAAATAATAATAATAATAATAATAATGATAATAAAAATAATAATAATAATAAAGCCCGTGTTGTAGCCGTATCATGGACATCTTTGGCGACCATGCTATGCATTGTGCGAATCAGGTTGGTCTTAAATTTAGACATGATCTAGTCCGTGACGTGGTTATGGATATATGTTACAAAGCTGGTGTTTCCTCTAGAAAGGAAGTCTCATTAGGCTTTTTGGATGATGGAGAGGGTCTAAAACCGGCAGATATTCTTGTATATAATTGGGAAAATGGTCAAGACACTTGCCTTGATGTCACCGAAGTCTCACCTTTTGCGGGCGATGGCCTTCGTAGTTTTTCACCGGGACGTGCTATTTCTGCTGCTATTAGTCGCAAACGCACCAAGTATTTAGAAAAATGCGCAACTCATGGTTATGGCTTTGGTGTTTTAGCCTTCTCAATACTAGGTAAGTTGGGAGATGATTTTATTGTTTTTCTAAATAGATTTAAGAACTGTTTATCTGACTATGATGCTAACTATAAGATAGGCAGTTCTCTTTTTCAAAGGATTGGAGTAGCTTTTCAAAAAGGTGATGGGGCGCAATTTGTTGCTAGGCTCCCAACCCTACCCTCCACTGATATTGTACCTAATTTCGATTATGATTAATAAAATCCTTATCTGGCAATGTAATCGGAGAGAACATGCAATGGACTTCCTCAAGGCTGTCCCTATTAGTGGGTTGAACCAAACAGTTGGACCGTGGAAGTTTCGTTCCATTCTCATGTACAGGTTAGCCTTACCCTTTTTTGAAGCTGACAGTATATGCTCCGTATGTGGCAAACCTATGGATATCTATGCTGATCACGTTGTCCATTGTGCAAGCGAGGTGGGTTTGAAGTTCAGACATGATATGGCCCATGACGGCATCATAGATATCTGCCACAAGGCAGGGATAGCAGCAAGGAAAGAAGTCTCCCTTGGATTACATTCTACAGACGCAAAAGAGCTTAAACCGGCAGACATTTTCATCCACAACTGGGAGGATGGCAAAGATGTATGCTTTGACGTCACGGGAGTCTCGCCATTCACCACTGCCAGAACCCGTAGTTTTACCCCAGGCCATGCTATCAATGCCGCTGTGAGCAGCAAATATTTAGATACATGTGCCGCCCTGGGCTATGGGTTCAAAGCTCTAGCCTTTTCTACCCTAGGAGAATCGGGAGAAGACTTGGTTTTGCTTCTCAAGAGATTAAGAAACTGCCTAGTTAACCATGATGCTAATTTTAAATTTGGTAATTCTTTATTTCATAGATTAGGTATTATTATTCAAAAAGGTGTAGGCGCCCAGATCGTAGCTCGGCTGCCTACTACCGCTATGTAATGAATCTTCTGTGGTTTCCAATAATATGCCCTCGTCGACTCTTTAAATAATAATAATAATAATAATAATAATATGGCTCCCTTGGCTAGGTTACCCATGAGCCTCGCTGGTAGGCTAGCACAGCAACCTGTTCAATTAATGTAGTAGTATGTTGTTGGAGCTTAGCTTGTTAGGCTTCCAACTAGTTAATGTAATACTCTTTATCAAATACATATTAAATTAAAAATAAATAAATAATAATAATAATAATAAATTTTTACTTTTTAATATATTTATGTTTCTCCAAAAATTAGATATAGTTCGAAGGTAAATAGAAATACACTATTCTCTTCATATATTGCTTAAATGGTGTTCAAACAATTTTATCTCCCGTCCCTTTAATGAGAGCAAGCCCAAAATCAAATGCTTAGATGGAATTCGATCAATAAACGGATTTTGGTTCACCAAACAAAATATTCTCTTCAACAGACGGAATAAGGACTACACGCCAAATGAAATAAGGAGTAAAACTCACATATATTTAGGGATTCCAGAATAAAATATATAATTTATAGGGATTTAAATTGAAATTTGTTACAAATCATTTATTTATGAAAATGTCATTTTTATACAAATGAAAATAAATATTTTAAAAATTCATATCTTTGAAATTAAAACTATACGTCGGAGTTTTGTGAATTTGTATATTTGGAAAGTTTTTTGAATTATCTATACATAAACAATAATATTAAATTTTTACTTCTTAATATATTTTTGTTTCTCCAAAAATAGACATAATTTGAAAGTAAATCGAAACAACCTATATCATTCATGTAGTGTGGTGTTCAAACAATTATATTCATATACGTATAGATATATAGAGGGAAGACCCCTTTACACGTTTATTCTCACACTATCTCACATATTATACGTCATTTTTGTGAATAAAAATCAAACAATACCGGATTTGAAACTAATATTTTAGGTATATGTTCCTCTTACGAAGCTCTACGTTTCTACCAAAAATGAGCATATTTCAAAATATTAAACCCCACCATCTACCAACCTTAATTTAAATGGTCAAAATCCATTGATCTTTAACAGCTCATTTTCCAAGTAGTAGATGGTGGTGTTATAGTCTCAGAATGCACTCATTTTTAGTAGGTATGCAGGTTTTGCAAGAGGAACATACCCTCAGAAAATTAGCTTCACATCCGATATCATTTAGTTTTTATTCATACACAAACAATAAATTTAAGGAGTCCAAATTTGTACACCCCCACTAAAATAGGGGTGCACATTCCCGCTTCGTTTATTGGACGATAAAATCTCAAAAACCACTTAACAATTACCACTCTTCTCAGCTTTACTTTTATAGAATTTTTTTTTTCTTTTTTGTTTAAGAACTTGCACGATTATCTAGGCTTTCAATATGATTCAAAAGAAAAATATGTAAGCTCTATCTCTCCAAGAACTTCATTATACCCATCCCTTGTTCCTGTTCGATTCAATCAAACTCACCATTGTAATACTCCCTCCATCCCACTATTAGTTGACCTATTTACTTTTAGATTTTGTCCCATAATAGATGACCTATTTCACTAAATAAAGGAATACTTCTAAAACTACCCTTTTAATTGATTTTTGTTTGTATAAGAAATATATATGATTTGATAGGCATGTTTATATTCGCTACGTATGTGTTTTAAAATGTTTTTATATTATATAGAGTTTGCGAATATCCATGATATAGTTTGAGAGATAAATCATTTCTAAATTTACTAGTTATTATCCATAAGGGTATAATTGTAAAAAAAATACTTAAAAGTACACTTTCCCCTTAAGAATTGGGCAAACTTGATATTAATTGATTTATCAAAAAACAGATCGAAATCTCGATAACAAAGGCGATTTAAGATCAGAGAGTTATGAAATCAAGTACTGTTCTGTAATATTTATTGAATTCTCCTGAATTCCTTCCTACCATTAACAAAATTGCTTCTTAGGGTTTCATCTTCTAAATTGGGTCTTGATTTAATTTTATTCCCAATTAAAAATTCAGTAGATAACATGTCCAAATCAAAAAAAATTCCTTATAGATATATTACAACTATCAATTATTTGTATGGGGTGAGGTTTAAGAACATTTCCAATCACTTAAAATTAGAGTACATAGACAAAATAGATTTTCCAAATGTAAGAAGGGCAGAACTTAGAGTAGCAAAGAAATAAGATAAAAAGTGTTGTAAAGAAGATCTAACAATTTGGTAGTTTTTCCCACGGAGTATTTTTTTAATTTTAGCCTAATTTTAAGAAAGAGAAAACGAGTAAAATAGAAAAAGTAAGAAATGTTTCGAAGTAAAGCAGGAAAACCGGAAAGAGAGGGTGGTTTTTAGGATTCTTACGACTAATAAGCAGAGCCGGAATGTGCACCCCTGTTTGGTGGGGGTGCACAAATTTGGACTAAAATTTAAGTTCTCGATGGCAAAGTATAACATTGACTACGTGCACCACACGTGCGCAAAACTTGTCTATTTAAATTATATAACTTAGTCATAAGTTCAAATTTCAAACCGTATAAATCAACCCTCAGATCTACAAATAGCCACACATGTCATACAAGGTCAGGTCGTATTAATCAAACAAGTAGTGAACACGTGCGATGCACGTGGGCAACATTAATTTTCTCTACCTGCTTATCTCCGTTTCAAGGAAAATGATATTTTTGTTGTTTTCCAATTTGACCTTTAAAAAATAAAAGTATCACTTTTTATGAAACAGAAAATTTAATATTGTTATTTATGCTCGTTGTGTAAATAATTTAAATAGCTTTCCGAATATATAAAATTCACAGATATCCAACATATGGTTTGAACGATATCAAGTTTTAAAATATTCATTTTCATGCATTTTCGTAGTTACATAATTTCACATGTATATATTTTTAAGTCCTTATAAAAATTATTTATTACTATTTTGGGATCCCCAAATTTAAGCATTTGAATCCCAATTTCGTTAAGGATCTCAGTCCATTATTAGATTTATTAATAAAGAAGTCCCTGTTCCGGTAAGGATTTTGGTCCCTGTTCCTTTTGGTCAACCAACTTCCGTATGGTGAACCAAAATCCTTTTGGTCAACCAAAAAAGAATAAGCTTTTCCAGTTTGGCTTGCTTGCATTAAAGAGGGGGAAATAAACGCTACTATTTTGTTCATTTTTATTTATGTTTAATCATAACAGCGCCAAATATGACACCTAATTCGTCTTATATGGATTATGTATGTTAGTATATGCATGTGGTAGGTATACCAACTTAACACAATTTGAAGTTAGTATAATATCCTTGATTGTCCCATTAAAATGGCTTTCATGAAGTTTTATGACAAGCTTGATCAATGTTAAAAAAATAATACTACAAGGTCCCAAAGTTAATTTCAAAATCCTTCGGTAGTACTTTGTTCGTCCCCAGTATATAGAAACATTAATTTAATTGTGGTGATAATTACCTATAATAAATAAGGTTAATGTGTGGAAAAAATCATCTTGGATTAAAACTCCGCCTATGAAATAGGACTACAAATTTTCAAAACTCTACCTTTATAATATGAACGGAGGGAGTATATTTTTTCTCTTTGACACGGTTTAGATTTATTATATGTGTCCATATACACTAATATGGCCGAGAAGAGTATATTTGGGTATCAATCTTTTAATAAAAATCACTACTTTGACGTAAAAATTAGTAAGAAATAGGACAATTGTACTAACTCAAAGTGGAAAATATACAATTTACTCTTCTTTATTTGAAAATGTTTAGTTATTATCATACATTTGCGTGTTAATTTCTTATTACTGTACAGAAAATATGATTCTTCTCATTTTGGCCAATTTCTATGGGGAATGAATATTTTCTCTATTAGCCATGTCAGGTGGCCTGAAAAACTCGCCGACTGTGGGAGATAAAATGAGGGATAGATACTCCACCGCCAGCTATCATGGCTCCGTTGCTGACGGTAGAGAGTCCATTGCTCGGTGGAGACTCTTTTTTACCAATTAGTTTTTCATTTCTTCACAACTTTTTTCCTTCAAACGGCTGAAGTTGCAACCCAATTTAATTTGACAACCCAACTTGATTTTTTCGGAGTGATACTTGAAGCTGTTATTAACAAGATCTGTGATAGTTATAAAAATAAAAATAGCTAAAAAACAAATAAGTCTTTAAAATTTGGATGTTAACCAAGTCAAATCTGCAACTAAACGGAAAAGAATAGTTCAAGGCAAATAAAAATTGAAAGTTAACTATCCAAGGAAAATCTTTTCAAAAGCGGACCGATCGGAAGTTTCGTTACATGAAGAAAAAAAAGAGACCAGATATTTTCTGAATTTTTTATTAAAGTCTTTATTAAAGTTTTTATTGTCGAAGTTTATATCTTGCAACATGACAAAGTATTGTTAAATAATTTGAAAATTATGCGTAAAATAAAAGGTAAAGTTGCAAATTAACTTTCATTTTTAAATTTATCAGCTATACTTAATTAAGAGGGAGGATCCGTGGCACTCTTATATGTACACTATCATATTTGATTGCGCCATTTTTTCCGTAAAACTCAAAAGACAATGAAGTTAAAGCCACTATTTTGATGATACGTTTCTCTTATAAGACTCTATGTTCCTACCAAAAAATGAGCATGATCCTTGTTTTTACCGAGAAATATTTCTAGGAACTGAACACAATCGGTTTGGTGATGATGATGAAAACTAGGGTTAATAACACAAAACAAACAGGAATAGCAGAGACACAAATTTAACATGGTTCGGCAAGTGTTGTCTACATCCACGGACGAATCCCCGTATGGAGAGATATATCATTGATGTGATTGATATAATTGATTTCTAATCCCTTTTGGGGTTTGCTGGTGTATTTTTCTCTATCAGGGTGTATCCCTTTAGGGTTGAGATTCCCCCATATTTATACAGTTGAACACATGGGTTAAACCCTAATTTCGAAATTAACTTCCTCTGCAAGTAACTTGGTCAGGAAGACATCTGGAATGTTCCAGAACTTTCTCTGCAGCGACTTGGTCAACAATCAATCCAGAAACTTCTAAAACCATCTTGGAGGATTCTGGCACTCGATCAGTGGATACGGGTCAAACTGTCATGGATCAGCGGGTTTGACCAACGAGCTTGACTTTGACTGACAGGGTTGACTTTTTGATGTTGACTGCAATTATCGATCTTTGACTGGCAATCTGAAGACTGGATGGCTGGCAACATGGATGAAGGCTAGCTGACAGAACGATTGGCAACATGGATGAAATCTGGATGGCAGCGCTGTTGGCAACATGGCTAGATATGCGACTGGCATCATGGCCGGAAACTGGTCGGCAGCGTGGCTGGAAAAACTGTTGACTGACGGTTGACCTATCATTGACTTTGACTATTGACTGACCATTGACTTTATATAATACTGGGCAGGCTGGTGGGCTGTGTCGGTTGGCTGGATGGAAAACTTGGATGACAGCTGAGTAGTGGCCAAGACAATATTCTGGCCCAATATGTGGAAATTTTATCATGGTACAAACATCGCCCCCTCTTAACCTCTAACTTGTTGCGGGGTTAAGAAGTTCATTTTCCCTTTTGTAATGACAGCCAATGATAAAATTCGCTCCCAAGAGTGAATTTTTGTTGTTTAGGCGAACAACAAGTTGCCTTTGTTGTTTGTAGAAAATCATAACCAAGTCGCCTCCAAGTGAGGTTATTGTGATTGGAAGATCGACGGGCAACAGTTGAGCAAGAACCATTGTTGGAGACAAAAACTGGACTGAAGGTCGAACTGGTCTGCAACGGAAGTGTGATACTGGAGCGGAGTAGTTGCATGAAACTAGAGTGTAATGATTGCGGGCGAGAGATGACCCGAACAGTTACTGGTAAAACTAGATTGCAGTGATTAATGCGAAACGATTGTATTGTTGAAAGTGAGCTGCAACTGTTAATGCAAAACTGGGATGCAGCAGTTGAATCGAAACTAGCCTGCAGTGGTTGATGCGAAACTGAGTTGCAGCAGTTGCGTAGAACTGGACTGGTAACAGTTGTTGGAAAAGACGAGTTATCTTTGTAGTCACTGAGCCAGAACCATGTTGGTTGTTGTTGCAAGAAAAACTTGAATTTGCCGACCAAACTGGGCAGCAGTAGCTGTTGGTACTAAACTACTGTCAACTACAGGCTGAGCTGCGGCATTTGTGGGCGAAAAGGTGACAACCATTAGTGAGACCCTTCAATCGTTGGGATGGTAACAGAATTTGTGTGCCGCTGGACCTCCCTGCGATCTTGGATTTGCTACTGGATCTAACAACGATCTTCATATGTCCTCATGTTAATGGCGGATTTTTGACAAAAGACAAAATCGTAATCTTGCATATTCCTGATCCAGCAATCAGACGAGTATGTGAAATTCATGTCTCACGTTAAAGCATGAAATCTCATGCCGTGATAATCTCTGACTGAGTGTAATGCCTCTCGGAGCATGCATGAATATGCGATTATAATAGTCTCTCAGCCGAGCTTTCGATGTTTCGTATATTTTGTTAATACTGAGCAATTTCAGTAATCACTTATGTATAAAATCGAAAATGATTGGACGGATCCTACATGTATTAACCACTAGTATAGAGTAATAAATGTCTTCAGGATGTCGCAATGTTCTCTGACTTTACAGAATAAACATTTAGAACGAGTATGACGCTTCCACTAGCTCATACCTCGAGTCTCGAATAATTATAATGCTCCTAGACAGCTTGCCTGCTAGTATATAGCCATCAATTAATTATTTCTAATCGCAAGTTTATAAATTAAATTCCTAGAAAATATTCTACGTTCATCATAATATTTTATTACTTCAATTCATGGCTTTTCCCAGCAGAATTCCATGGGTTAATAATAAATATTCAACGTACGGGTATCTGGGCCACCACCGAATAAGCCCCAATAAAATGGTGCGAGTGTACTTAGCAATAATGCACGAACGAGCACCCAAATGCATTTACGAGCATTCAAAAATATGGACGAACGAGGAAACCTATGCAAAATAGGAAAGGGAAATAGTAAAAATAACCTCGAGTATATATACATAAATATACATTTACCGTCATAGGAATTTTTCCATAGAGTGAGCATTTGTTTCGATAGATTAGAAAGGTAGAATTAAACAAGAATCCAAATGAAATCAATTACCACATACCTTTGTTGATGAAATCCTTGTTGATGTCTTCTTGTAGTCTTCAAACTTCATCCTTCAAGGATAGCTTCGATTCTACTTCTTAGACTTAATCTAGTCCGAAACTATCTTTAGTATACTAAATCAAGAATGCATTTTGGCAACTAAAATTGACAACTAACTTGAGATACCAACGCTAGTGGGTTCAACCGAGCAATGCTCTAACAATCTCCCCCTTTGTCAATTTTAGTGACAAAACCATTTTACATATGGATTGTACTTGTTAAAAGCATTATAGCTCCAAAATCCGACATGCTAGATTTCCTTGGTTCTTCAACTATGCGTGTGTTCATCCTGTACTTGTTGAAGATCCATCATAGTATTATTACACAACATCAAAATTCAATTGTATCACAACTTTTACAATAATACTACGGGTATCCCCATATTATGTTCTTTATGTACTTCCTTGCGAAGTAAAAACCAAGTTTGGGGATGATTTTTTCTTTTTGATAGTTTCACCTTCTTTAGGGAATCATGACATAAGTGTGAAGCTGTCATTTGTAAATATTGTATATTGGGTTGATCCCAAATTTTTAGGTTATTAGTTTATGGGGATCCTTTATGTATATTCCAGTAGGTAATTCTATTTTCTTGTTTTATTTTTGTGTTTATTTCGCTTATTATGAATTTTCCATCTTATTTTTTTACGTTGGATGACTCAATTACATTGAGGACAATGTAATGTTTAAGTGTGGGGGAGTGATTAACTTTTTACTTTTTTTTCCCAGGAAATTTCTTGCAATTTATGACCAGCTGTTGAGCGGGTCTTTCTCTATGTTACACAAATGACCAGCTGTTGAGCGGGTCTTTTTTTTGATATGACCAGCTGTGGAGCGGGTCTATTGTTTTTGTTTTCTTATGACCAGCTGTTGAGCGGGTCTTTCTCTATGTTACACAAACGACCAGCTGTTGAGCAGGTCTATTCTTTTGATTCACATGACCAGCTGTTGAGCGGGTCTCTCTTGGTGTTACGCAAATGACCAGCTGTTGAGCGGGTCTTGAGGTTTTGCTCGAGGACTAGCAAAATGTAAGTGTGGGGGAATTTGATAAGCACGTAAGTGTGACACATTTTCACCCATAACTACATTATCTAGGACTCATTTTATTTCTAATAAAGTTGTTTTAAGTCTTTTCTAGGGAATAAACTCTTGCGGAAAAATTGGCTCGAAAAGTGGTGATTTGCACCCCATAAGAAAAGTGCTAAAGGGACACCCGTGCAGGATTAGGGGGAGGACATCTTCTTCTCAAATTCAAAAAATTAATTTTGGCGGGAAAACCATTTCTTCTCTGGCTGAATTTCGATCGGATGTTTGGACATGATTTAGTGAGATTGAATCCCTGAAACTTAGTGGGTAGACGTGATATGACTATAGAAAGCTGGTATGGGTGTTCGTTTGGATCAGAATTGGCCGAATCGTGTCATGGAGCAAAACAGGGCAGCACGTGCATGAGAGAAATATTTCACGGGATTGCATGAGTTTTGGAGAATTTGAACGTGTTCTGAATGTGTATGATGACTAGAGCAACAGTTTGGAGCGTAAATAACTTATATTTGGAGATTAATCCAGCTGCAAACGCGTGGAGAAGCTAAAACAGGAAATTATTGCCGTGAGAATAAAAATAATAAAGAGAAGATTTTTTGAAGTTATGGAGGAGATTCGATGCATATTTCGGGTATAAATAGATTACCCAGGTCATATAGAAGGGGAGTCGAGAGTTTGGGGAGCGGATGAGAGCTCAGGAGCGAGAAATCACGAGTTGCAGAAACTCGGGTTCTGCTGCTGCTGCTGCTGATGAACATCAAGAACATGAAGAACAAAGACCCGTCAAAGAAATTCGTTGGAAACTGTCGCATTTACTCGACAGTTTGCAACACCTTTCAAGCGACTTCGGAATAGTGACTGCAACACTTTCTTTCTATCGTTCATTTGCGACGATTTGCATGCGTCACAAAATCCTGTTTTTCACTATTTTCTCCATTTTCACCATTGTAAACACTTATTGAGCAAATAAAAAATCTTTTGAAAGTATCTATAATATGAGGAGCTAAACCCCAACACTGGGGCGATGGAGGAAGCCTTATTTCACACTTGGGTAATTATTTTTAATTCTTTTCATGACTTTTGCACTAATTTTAATTAAAATTATGATTTGAATTAATTAGTTGTCATTTGATTAGATGGGTCATGCTTAGCTTAGGTGATTTGATGTCCCATGCTTAACATTTACATCTAATATTTTGAGAATCTATCTTGGCAAAAATAAGAGTCACTTTATTTTATATTTTTATTGAGCTATAATTGTTAAAAGAATTATTATTTGAACCTTAAGAAATGAATTTGGTGTAATCCTAAGCCCTAGTACCTCTCGCCCACTTTGTTAATATTTTTGTATATAATTTTTATTAAATTTAAAAACTCGAATCTTCACAAGTCTTAGAGTTCGAATCATTTTTACTACAACTTCAAAATCACATCAATGCCCTAGTCATGGCCGGTCTCACAACCTCTCTAATTACTTATTTTATTATTTATTTCTTCTCCCATCTCATGAAACTCCCTCGTTTGAGCAAACAACATGATTTTAATTTCCATATTGCTCAAACTATCAAAAAGCGAAAAGGTCAAATGGTCACACGACCATCCGGGCTTCTCACGGAAAATATTAAAGTATCTTTATCTTAATATTCTCAAAATATTGGTCGCAAGAGCAAAGTTCTACTTGCTCATTCAAGCAAAATCGAGAGTTCCAGTCAAGATCAAACTCTTCTGAAAATCCAAAATATTGCTCGAACGCGCACCAAAAAATACCAAAATTCTCAGAATTGAGTCACGGGGAATATGGTGACACGGGCATGCCACCTTGACCGATCAAGGTCGGCCCTTTGTCTTGCAAGAAGACGGTCCCACATATTTTCATAATTTTGACCTAATTAATCTTCTACGGTTCATATTGGGTTCAAACTCTTTCCAAACAATTTGGAATTTGATCAATTGACCATAAGCCGGTCCCACGACCACCAAGAACCGGTTCCATACCTCTTGGTCGGTCCTCTATTCATAATTAGGTTTTATCACCTAATGCTCAGATGATCATTATTTTAATAAATGATTAAACCAGCATTTAATCATTCTTTCACCAACTGGTATGCAAAGGAATTTGGTGCTTGCTCATTCGAGCACCTGGATACTACATGGTCGGACATTATCCCATGTAGCCGGTCCCTCTCTCACTCATTATTTTATTTTCATAAATTATCCCTCGATTAACGATTAATCAAAATTAGGGTCTTGAACCAAATGCTCTGCAAAGCATAATTCTGAACAGGTTCAAACACCACTATTTTTATGTTGATCCAGCAGTCAACATTTTAATTAATTGTGATATAATATTCGGTCCAACTATCAGTATTTTAATTAATATTTTACTAGGTTACTAATAATTCATTAATCGAGCAATATTTGCTCAGACAAGAAATATTGATTCAACTATCAATATTTAATTCTTCGACGGAGCAATATTTGCTCAAACGAGCAGTATTTGCTCAGACTAGAAATATTGATTCAACTATCAACATTTAATTCTTCAACCGAGCAATATTTTCTCAAACTAGAAATATTGATTCAACTATCAATATTTAATTCTTCAAGCGAGAAATATTTTCTCAGACTAAGAAATATTGATTCAACTATCAATATTTAATTCTTCAATTGAGCAACATTTGCTCAGGCGAGCAATATTTGCTCAGACTACCAATATTGATTCAACTATCAATATTCATCGATTCAATTTTCGACATTCATTCGAAAACCATACATCTGTTTCAGCAGACATGCTTAATTCATGAATCACGGAGCATTCGTAAATCATGCTCGACTCAACAATACTAAGACTCATCATCTAATCAAGTTAACAACTGACTAATTAAATACACGTCTTCCTTGCAGACTCCACAATCATGAGACATCAATCATATCACATGGAGGGATATTTATTAGGGTTTTGATATGGCGGCCTATGACATGTGTATATATCCACGATGAAAAATGTGAGTAAGTCGTGCTAGAAGTTGAGGGGGTTAGCAAAGTAGTGGGTGGACAATCAACCAAGTCTCCGCATAATGTGAAACTGGTTTAACCACATTTCCCACTTTCCCACTCTTTCACTCGAGCAACTGTCACACTTACTGGAGATCAATGTGTCCACATTCTTGCAATATAAATAAGTATCAGAATTCATGATTGGAACAATCTCAGATATATGGGAATTAACACTAGAACTCTCATCTGAACAATCACTCTCAACAGAGCAGAATTCAAACTTATTCGAACTCCATAGTTCACCAATTCGCAGAAACCTACAACATATTCAAATCCTTGGATCATCATTGATATCACATACACTTATCAGCTTCCCTCATACAGACCGATCTTCATCCCTCTTTGTGACTGAATTGACTCTGGAATGGCCATTGTCTTGGTTTAGGCCGGAGTCCCACAGATTGATCTCTCGAACTAAAAGCACTCCCGTGCAGTGCATCTGTTTGCAAAAAGTTAAGGAAATTTTCTCGTTTGAGGAATCGACCCTCGTCTCATCACTTTTCCTCAAAAACCAGTAAATTGCTTTCTCCCATCAACACCTTATATGAATCGGGATAACATCAGCGATGTAAAACTAGACCACAAGAATTGCAGCGGACTGGAATGCAACGATTGCGGTAAATTGGACTACGACAGCCATATAAAACTACACTGCAGTAGTAATAAGAAAAACTGCACTGCAGCAGCTGCGGGAAAGGTTGCACTGCAGCAGTTTCGATCAGCTGGACTGCAGGAGCATCGGGCAAGGATGCACTTCAACAGTTGCTGAGGAACTGAACTACAACAGTTCGATCATATGAACTGTAGCAGTTACGAGTAAAGCTGGACTGCATCGGTTACGTCCAACTGAGCACAACAGTTGTTTAGAAACTGGACTGTAACAGTTTCTGCGGAACAAGACTACAGCAGTTCGATCAACTCGACTGTAGCAGTTATTAACGTTTTTTTTCTGCGATAATTGCATCAAAATATTAGGGTATATAGTCTCCCTCTCTTAATCCTGTAACTCGTTGTAGGATTAAGAAGTTCGGGTTTCCCTTTGTTCTGATTTTCAGCAGATGAATTTCGCATCGCATTTTAGGTGCTATGTGGAGTCTTATGTAGCTCGCCCCAAAAGAGTTACTTTAGACCTTGAGGTGTTACATATCTCGCCCCCAAGAGATGGTCATCCACGTTGAAGTTACATGCAACTCGCCCCTAGAAGACATTGATTGTTATGCTGCTTAATGCTCGCACAAGGGTGCACTTCCTTGCTGCATCTCGCTCGCGCATGGAATGAGGTTGAAGGTTTTTCTGTTATATAGAATTCACGCAGGGGGGAAATCCCACTATTCCAGATACGCGTAGAATTGAGATGTGTGTATCTCCACATGCATTGGCATGTCCAAATGCTCGCCACATTGGAGGTGTCCCATTGAACAAAAGTATGCATGATTATATGAAATTATTCGAAATATTTAAATTGTATTTGTACATTATGAGAAGTGCTATTGCGAGTCTATTTATATGGTGACTAGGATGTCCACTGGCTAAGTTGACGTTTTCCAGTGTTGTTACTATCGAACAGTATGTAGTGAAAATTTCAGGCAACAACACCTCCGAACTGTAAAATCAATCTAGTTCCTCGAGATCGATCTCGCTGCCGACGAACTCTCGAGGTAAATATCTTGACGAACTGTAATCTCAAACACGTTGTGGACAAAAATTCAACACAGCAATTTCCACATGGATGTGATTAAGTTGCGGACCATAGTCGACACAAAAGTTAGCACGAACTTTAGAAACAGATCATGTTGTGTACTTGGAGATGATATGGAGTTTTCACTTGATGGTGTTTGATGATCGTTTTCGATGGCGAGTTAATCGACTTGATCATTAATGTGACGCTGATGATTGGATAAGGTACTGATGCGATAGATGATATTCCGATGTTTTACGCTGACAGTGTGCTGACTGAAATAGTTGGACCAGATCCAATTGGTCAGGTTTATAGGAATTATCCATAGGTAAAATTGAATGGATCAGAAACATCTAGTTTATTCTGGCTTAGCTCACGTTTCGGTTTGGGACGAAGTTCTGCAGAAATTGTATAGTTGGGTGTAAAAAACCAAGAGCTGATGGTTCTGTTCAGGTGGCTCTGTCGTGGTGGTTCATCTCAGGTGCATGTTATTCTGTTTTCTCTTAATGACTTTTGGAGGGTTGCCGACAAAGTATGTCGGCCTTGGTGGCCTAAGATGGCGAATACCGCTGAAGAAGAGGTGACTGTCGATATCGAAGATGATTTGGACGTCATGCTGATGTTATGTTATACGACATCATGCTGTGGGTGGGAGGTGTCATCACGCTGATACTATTCTGGTGAATAGGAGGTAACTTCACGAAGACGTCATGTTGAAGAAGATGGCTCAAACAACTAGGCTCTGTAGCAGCGGATATGCCTGGTGCAGTTGGCGTAGTGTCTTGGTGATGATGACTTATGGTTCGTTTGATGGATTGACTTAACAACTGGACTTGTTTGTGGGATTAGAGTTCACCAGTTGAATCAAAACTGGACTGCAGAGAGTTACCATGGAACTAGAATACAGAAGCTGCGATCAACTGGAGTGTAACAGGTATGAGTAAACTTGGACTGCAGTAGTTGCTGAGAAACGGGACTACAACAGTTCGATCAACTGGATTGTAGTAGTTATGAGGAAAACTGGACTGCAGCAGTCGCCGAGAAACTAGATTACAACAGTTCGATCAACTGGACTGTAGCAGTTGTGACCGACGGCAAACATGAGCGTGTTGAGGTTTAAGAACCGAATTAGCACTCACGAACTTTTCATACTGGCACGTTGTGGATACAAAAACATTTACAAACTTTGAGGATTTCATAATGGCTTTCTTTGGTGATTGAATGCGTCATTTTTCGATGTCGCCGCTCCAAACTCAAAAATAATTTTTCTCCAAACGTTGTTGTTAGAGCTTTGGTCGGTCGAACTCGCAAGCGTTTCTATCTCAAGCTTGTTGTCAAGTTTAGTTTCCAAAACTATAAGTCTTGATTTCTAGTCTACTTATAGCTTAATTCTCGGATTAGGATAGAAAGTTTAGTTGAGCTTTAGACTTCACGACGTTCATCGATTGAAGACGAAGAACTACTAAGGGGAGCTTGTGGAACTTCATCAACAAAAGGTATGTGAAGATTTGAACTCATCTATCACTCAAAAGTCTATCTACTCTATCTCCTATTTGAGACAAAATTTGTATAGCTATATAGACTTCGATTAAACACATTTGATATTTCGAGCTGAGTTCACTCGCTTACATATTGCTCGAAATATGTGTTGGTGAGCTTTCGCTTCAACCAAGTTCATCTTATATTCTTAACGAAAGTCAAAAGATGATCATGTGAAAATCGCTTGGTAACATCTTACATGATTTGTGTGAGACAGTCATTTGATGTAGACTCAGAATGTTTCGTATTGAAAATTCGATCACTTGAAAATTGCTTTGAAGCTAATAGTTTGTGTGAGACAGCTATTGTCGTCTTCCGAGAATATTTCAATGATTGAAATGGAAGTTTAGAACTATTAACCATGATTGGATATAACACGGTATGCGTACTTGTATGCTAACTGTTGCAAGTTATTCCAAGTCCGGGAACCTTAGTAAGCATACCCATATGCATACTGGTTGGTTTAATGAAAGTCCGGGAACTTAGTATGCATACCCGTATGCGTACTGGCCTAAAGTTCATGTCCGGAAATTCAACTGAGTTTGGAAGGTATGCGTACCCGTTCGCATACTGGCGAACCCAAACTTAGTCCGGCCACTTAGGTATGCGTACCCGTTTGCATACTTGAGTAGGTTATGTTCTAAAATCGGTTTGTTCATGAACTAATACATTTATATAATAAGGAATGCAATCTTTTGCAAACCGTGGCTATAATGTTCATGAATTGATTCAAGTGAATCAAAATCGATTTTTCTTCAATTGTGTCTTGTAAACTTCTATGAGAGTATAAACAATTGAACAACTCTAGAACTAGTTTCATTTGAGTCATTTGAACTACTTATGGTTAAGATGAATAAGGTTGATATGAAAGTGTTCATATGGCTAACTTCAGTTAACTATTGTTGAGCCAACAATATGTGCATGTTTAGGTACGGTTACTCATGCTTAAATGAAGTCACTTTTCATTTGTATGTAACAAGCTAAGTTCGATCTAACGGTTGAAATATATTATCTTGAGTCTAATCAGGTTTTCATCTAACGGTGAATATCGAATGCTTTGTTACCAAGGTAACATTGATTGCAAACCCTGATTTGAAGACTATATAAGGGAGAACTCTAGCAACTTGGAAACCTAATCCCCACACCTCCTGTGTGATACTAGTTACGACTAGAGTCGATTCTTCTATAACCTTAGGTTTTCTCCAAAACCCTGTAAGTTAACGACTTGAAAACTTCATTGGGACTGTGAAGCCAGACCCAACTATTTTCACTGTAGTTAGGTGTTCTGATCTTGCTATTTTTTATCGTGATTGAGTACTATCTTCTCTAAGATTTGCTCGAGTTTTGATCTCCGATAGACAAGATAAAAAGTAGTCACAAACATCTTCGTCTCATCGTTTTTGATTCACAATATCTTGTTTCGCTACCATACAATTAATATTATTTTGAGGTGATTGATATTACTAGGCTGTTCTTCGGGAATATAAGTCTGGTGTATCAATTGGTTCCTGTTCACCTTGATTTATCAAAAGACGGAACAAAACTCATAGGTATTTCTGTGGGAGACAGATTTATCTATTCAATAGACTTTTCTGTATGAGACAGATTGTGAAAAACGGGGGTCTAACAACCACACCCAATATTTCGTTTGGCAATATGAATGGACCAACTCCAATATACTTTCAAGAGAATCAACTAGACAGTCAGACTCAATCTTAAGAAAAGTATATCAAAGAGTTATATCTTCTCAATTCAATCCGCAATCAAACAAATAGGAATTTGCGAGCCCGATTGAATATAAGAAATAACTTGGACAGTATAAAAAACCAATATCCAAGTGTCATTCAATTTAATCAACAACCAAAGGTTGGATTCCCAATTGATTGAACTTACGCATTACCTGTGATATTTCAATTATAAAGATAAACAATATAATGCGGAAAAGAAATAACACAGACACCAGAAATTTTGTTAACGAGGAAACCGCAAATGCAGAAAAACCCCGGGACCTAGTCCAGAATAAACACACACTGATTATAAGATGTTACACCAATTTCCTACTACCTATTCGAACTAGATGTAATACCTGCTTCAGCTGTATTAGCACTTATAAAACTCCTAGCAGAACACCGATTCTCTTTAGGAATTCTCCTCGTATAACTTCTAACAGAACACAAATTCTCTTTAGAATTTATTCCCGAAAATCTTCTGGTAGAACAAAGTTCTCTTCAAAAGATACAACAACACGGTTGATACTTTTCGATCTTTTGTTTTCACAAAACACCGAATCGATTTCCCTTTAGATGTAAATCAATGTTTTGGAAATCTCGTGTTTGTTTTGAGAAAAACAATTACTAGGTAAAAGTAATATCAAAACAAACTTGTAGATTAGGGATTATTATACTCTTCAAAAATAGGAAGAGAAACCTAATGATTCTACAAAAAGAACAACTAGAATAAATCTAGAGATATCTTGTTTAAAACTTCTTAAGGATTTTTACGAGATACCTTAATCGAAGTTTTCTTTCTAGCTTCCGATTTCGACTAACAAGTGTTGGTATACGATCGGAAACTGAAATCTATCAAAACCTAGGGTTTATAATCAACAACTCTTGAATGGCTTTATATCAGAAGAAAAAACCTTAGAATAGACAAGAGGTGAAAAACCTACATTACAAGTTGTATGATCAATCACGAAGATTAAATCCAACTCGGCTTTGTTATCCCCAATACAAAGACTTTTATCTCACTCTTGTTCACGAAGAACAGAAGACATGGAAAACAACCTTGTGAAGCTAACACCAATTTTCCAAAGGGGATGAAAAACGTGTAGCACTCACAAACCCTTTATTTATAGTGAAAGGTAACTTGAAAGCTACGCAAAGCTATTTTCCTTTTTCAAGACTCTCCTATTTTTGGGAGTCTTTCCTAAGTTACAACTCTTGCAAAAATAATTAAATAAATAATTAATTTAGCAAATATTGTATTTATGTGAATAAATCACAATTTATCTTAGGAAGGAATCACAAACACTTTAATATGGTAATCAAATATGTTTTTAGTAATAGCTATCATGCCTAGATAAGGAAACATCAAAAACTTGACCAAAAATGGCTTCTAGTCACGTAATTGGGCTCAAATCCGTGAACCGTTACAAACATTCGTGGATTGTTTCCTACTAACGAACTGTAACAATTACAACAACACTTATAATTGTTACTTTAATAAATCATTCATAACTTCATCGTTACAAATCGGAATTAAGTGATTCTTGGCTCGTTGAATTCGTAATCTCATTCACTATAACATGAGAAACTTTCAAGGGATAAAGGTTATTGTCACAAAAGTCGTGGCACAAATAACCTCGAGTATATATACATAAATATACATTTACCGTCATAGGAATGTTCCATAGAGTGAGCATTTGTTTCGATAGATTAGAAAGGTAGAATTGAACAAGAATCCAAATGAAATCAATTACCACATACCTTTGTTGATGAAGTCCTTGTTGATGTCTTCTTGTAGTCTTCAAACTTCATCTTTCAAGGATAGCTTCGATTCTACTTCTTAGACTTAATCTAGTTCGAAACTATCTTTAGTATACTAAATCAAGAATGCATTTTGGCAACTAAAATTGACAACTAACTTGAGATACCAACGCTAGTGGGTTCAACCGAGGAATGCTCTAACAATCTCCACCTTTGTCAATTTTAGTGACAAAACCATTTTACATATGGATTGTACTTGTTAAAAGCATTATATCTCCAAAATCCGACATGCTAGATTTCCTTGGTTCTTCAACTATGCGTGTGTTCATCCTGTACTTGTTGAAGATCCATCATAGTATTATTACATAGCATAAAAATTCAATTGTATCACAACTTTGACAATAATACTACGGTCATATGTATCACTCCCCCTTAGTCAATACTCCATCTCACATGAAAACCACTCCCCCTTACATAATGATCCGAAAACCATATGTATTTGTAGTGCGAACTACACATTAATTCTCCCCCTTTTTGTCAATAAAATTTTCAAAGGTACGAAAACTAGTGGGATCCTAATGAAATTTCCATAGAGACACTTCATGACCAAAAGAAAAGCACATATCAACTTTTTAGATGCAATCATATAGCCGAAACTAAATGCATTCATCAAGGAGTTTATAAAGATACAAGATAACCCCTATAATATTCCACAGCCGCACTCCCCACAAAGATTTGGCAATTAAGCACAAGTTCAATTAAGAACTCTCCCCCATAAAATGTCATTCCCGAAAGAACAACAAGAGTGACCTTTCTCCAGGGAGAAGGATTTATATATTGGATTTTAGAAATCCCACAAGGAGATACGAGCTAAGGACCAATCATTGAAAGTCTCTCATGAGACTGTGTTACTAAAAAATAGAACTATCTCATGGTAATAATACACAATATGTACTCATGAAGATCAAGTATTGTGATCATCTTTTCTAAGAAACAAACTTGTATAAACAAGAACTGATACGCTTAGAAGGAAAAATAACCTTTTCCACAAGGATTTACACCAAGAATGATTTCCATAAGTGTATGAAAAAGTTTCTTTGACAATAAAAACCAACATCCAATGGCTTTGATTATTGCTTCTAACCTGTTATACTTAAGAATTTCAATCACAAATCGAGTTAGGTAATTAAGAATCATACACGTGGTATTTAGCCATATTCATCTTAACCATAACTAGTTCAAATGACTCAAATGAACTAGTTAGAGAGTTGTTCAATTGCTTAGATCTTGATAGACGCATTATTGTGTCTAATATGTCTCAATTGTATATATTGTTAGTATTCGATTTTGTATTTATTTTGTTATTTTATGTCTTTGTAGGTATTTTTAGAGAAATAAGCTCTTGCGGCGAAATTGGCTCGTAAAGTGGTGTTTTACACCCCAAGATAGAGTACTAAAGGCACCCCAGAAATGCACCGGAAGCACCCCAGAAATACACCGGAGGAACCCCGAAAAAGTGTTGAAAACACCCCATAAAAAGTGTTAAAGGCACCCACCAAAATTACTAAAGGCACCCTCAAAATGGATAAGGGCGCCCCAAGGCAGCCGAGCTGTTAAAGGCACCCACGTTTTGGATTCAGGGCACCCCTTCTTCTTAATTTGAATTTTTTGTTTTGGCGGGAAATCATTTCATTCACTGACAGAATTTCGATCAAAGATTTGATGGGGTTGGAGGTAGATTCAAGGGCTGATTTTTGATGGGTAGTTGTGATATGACCTAATAAACATGTTTTGAGCTTTAGTTTCGACTGAATTTGGCTAGATAATCCAAGAGTTGAGAACAGGGCAGTTCGTGCATGGAAAAGATATTCACGGGATTTGGAGAAGTTTAAACGAGTTCTGTGCAAGTTTGTTGGCTCGAGCAACACTTTGGAGCGTGGCAGAGATAAATATGGCAATTTGGCAGCTTCAGAACGCGTGGAGAAATCAAAAATCTGAATTATTTCCTAAACAGGCCGTGAAGAATAATGGAGAATTATATGAAGTTATTACGTGAGATTTCGATGTTGTTGGGTTATAAATAGTTGTTGGGGACTCAGAGAAGAGGTGTCGAGAGTTTGGGGACTTTAGGAGGGCTGAGGAGTGAGAAATCAAGACGAACAGCAAGCTTCCTGCTGCTGTTTTCTGCTGGTGCAGGGAAGAAGAACACGAAGAACATAAGACCCCAAAGAACAGTCGTAACTGCTACAGTGGACGCGACAGTGCTAGGTTAGTCTTATATGCTACAGTAACAACAACACTTTACAATTATCGTTCTTTGTAACAAAGGTTTGTAACAAATATAATTGTTACAAAACCCGATTTTCACCATTTTTTCTCCTTTTCATCAATTATAAAACACTTTTGAGCATTAATAAAGATGAATTTTGAGCGTGTCTATAATATGAGGAGCTAAACCCCAACACTGGGACGACGGAGGAGGCCGAACTTCATACATGGGTAAATTTATTCTATTATTTTTTATGACTTTTGCACTAATATTAATTGAAATATGATTTGATTTAATTAGTTGTCATTTGATTAGAGTCATGCTTAGCTTAGGTGATTTGATGTCCCATGCTTAACATTTACATCTAATGTTTTGAGAATCTACCTTGGCAAAAATAGAGTCCATGTTTATATTTCTTGAGCTAAAATTGTTGAGAATAAATAAGTGAACCTTATGTTATGAGGATTGGCTAAATCCTTAGTCCCAGTACCTCTCGCACCATTTGTAATATTATTGTATATAATTTTTATTAAATTTAAAAACTCGAATCTTCACAAGTCTCAACGAACCTTTTACTACAACAAAGTTGAAAACACATCAGATCTCATAGAAGTATACAAGACACAATCGAAGTAAAATCGATTTTGATTCACTCGAATCAATTCATGAACATTATAGCCACAGTTTGCAAAAATTGCATTCCTTATTATATAAATGTTTTAGTTCATGAACAATCAATTTTAGAAAGTAACCTTCTTAAGTATGAAAACGGGTATGCGTACTTAAGTAACCGGATTGAGTTTGTTTTTCACTTCCAAACTCCAGCAGAAATTCACGGACGTGAAACTTCCGCCAGTATGCGTACGCATACTTACCCGGATTTCCAACAACCGCCAGTACGCGTACGGGTACACATACTTTGAGTTCCCGTTTTTGGACTTTTACACAAATGTGAGAACACACTATGTTTATATCCAACCATGGTTACTTGTTATAAACTCTCATTTCAATCATTGAAACTTTCTTAGAGGATGTTAAAATAGTTATTATTCACAAACTATTTTCATCAAAGCGATTTTCAAGTTATTGAAATAATCAACATGACTTTCGTCACGAGTAAAGATGAACTTGGCTAAAGTGAAAGCTTACCAACACATATTTCGAGAAATATGTAAGCGAGTTAAACTCAGCTCAAAACAATAAATTGTTCCACATATTCAAAAATTACCCAACATAATATGTGCGCCCCAATTCTTTTGCAATCCTCACCGCATTTACAAGGGCTTCTTGGTGAGGATACACTTTCAACACAATCAGGTTGTGTTGAGGTGAACAAAATCTTGCTCACCACAGGTATTTGAAACAAAATCGTGCATAGACTCTAGGAATTTAACAACTTCCTTGAAACTTTCAATAACTGTTCCATACCTTTTTAAGATGTTATCCCTTGTCGAACTCTTGTCTGGGAGATCCTTCTTAATAGCACTCGTAGCTTTATTGATCTTCTTTGGTACCCATTTCTGAGCAGCTTTTTGAGCAACGTATTTCTTTTTCTCCCCAATATAATTATGAAACTTCTTGGGGGGATACTGGAAGAACTGATATTATGAGACTCAGCTTTCCCCAGTTTGGAACATCAGATCTTGTCATCTTAACAGAATCAGATCTGGTTTTATCTCGTTTAAGAAATCCGCAATTCCTTTGCAAGTGACCTGGTTTTCCACAATAAAGGCAATGTTTAGTAAAATGGAAAAAGTTATGTTTAGTGTTACCTGAATGTGTATGTGTTTGCTTTGGAACTTGACAGGATTTTCTCTTTTCGTCATTGGCAGTTGGTAGAGATACTTCACTTTTTTCAACCGTGGAAGGTTTTGGTTGAGAAGAAACTTTAGCACTGGATTTTTTTACCTCTTTGCAAGTAGGAGCGTCTATTCCTTCATAGCCCAATCCTCGTGTATCACGATGAATTCTACATGCTCCCAATATTGAGGTTGATTTATCTGAGATGGTATTTCTAGACAAACTCTCTTTTAAGCTCGAGTTTTCTTCTTCCAACCTTTTGATTTTTCCAAGCGCAACAACTAGATCATTCTTGGATGATTCACATTGAACTTTGAGATCTTCTCATTTCGAATCAAACAACAAGTTCATCTCAATGTTCTCCAAGTTATCTAGCTTTGCTTGAAGAGTAATTTCCCGATCTCGACTTTCGGAAATTTCTTCTTTAATCTTTCGTATTTCGTTGAGATAATCTCTTGCACCAATAGAATCAAATTGGTTTTGCAAGTCTTTATTCCGACTACGAAGTCTGTCATATTGAACTTTCTCACTGAAAATGGTGCTTTCTGAAAAAGCGGGGGTCTAACAACCTAACCCAATATTTCGCTTAGTAATCTGTATGGACTAACTCCAATATACTTACAAGAGAATCAACTAGACAGTTAGACTCAATATTATAAAAAGTATATCAAAGAGTTATATCTCAATTTCTCAATTCAATTTGCAATCAAACAAATAATAATTTGCGAGCCCGATTGAATATAAGAGAGATTACTTGAACGGTACCAAAGAACAATGTTTTAGGATCAATCAATTTCAATCAACAACCAAAGGTTGGATTTACCAATTGATCGATTCAACGCACAACCTGTGATATTTCAATTATATAACAAAATATAATGCGGAAAAGAAATAACACAGACACCAGAAGTTTTGTTAACGAGGAAACCGCAAATGCATAAAAACCCCGGGACCTAGTCCAGATTGAACACCACACTGTATTAAGCTGCTACAGACACTAGCCTGCTACAAACTAACTTCGGTCTGGACTGTAGTTGAACCCCAATCAATCTCATACTGATTCAAGGTACAGTTACACTCCTTACGTCTCTGATCCTAACAGTATACTACGCACTTGATTCCCTTAGCTGGTCTCACCTATAACTAAGAGTTGCTACGACCCGAAGTCGAAGACTTGATAAACAAATCTGTATCACACAGAAAAGTCTATAGGAATAGATAAATCTGTCTCCCACATAAATACCTACGATTTTTGTTCCGTCTTTTGATAAATCAAGGTGAACAGGAACCAATTGATAACCCAAACTTATATTCCCGAAGAACAGCCTAGTATTACCAATCACCTCACAATAATCTTAATCGACTAGCGAAACAAGATATTGTGGAATCACAAATGATGAGACGAAGGTGTTTGTGACTACTTTTCTATCTTGCCTATCGGAGATATAAATCTCAAGCCAATCTTACGATTGTACTCAATCACGATAGAAACAACAAGATCATATCACGAAACTACAAAGAAAATAGTTGGGTCTGGCTTCACAATCCCAATGAAGTCTTTAAGTCGTTAACCTACAGGGTCTCGTTAGAAACCTAAGGTTAAAGGAGAATCGACTCTAGCTCATACAACTAGTTACACACAGGAGGTGTGGGGATTAGGTTTCCCAGTTGCTAGAGTTCTCCTTTATATAGTCTCCAAATCAGGGTTTGCAATCTAAGTTACCTTGGTAACAAAGCATTCAATATTCACCGTTAGATGAAAACCTGATTAGATTCAAGCTAATATCTTTCAACCGTTAGATGGAACTTAGCTTCTTATACACAAATGAAATGTAACTTCATTTAAACTTGAGTAACCGTACCTAAACATGTACACTTAGTTGGTTCAATAATAGTTAACCATGGGTTAGCCATATGATCACTTTCATATCAACCTTATTCATCTTCACCATAACTAGTTCAAATGACTCAAATGAACTAGTTAGAGAGTTGTTCAATTGCTTAGATATTATAGAAGTATACAAGACATAATCGAAGCAAAATCGTTTTTGATTCACTCGAATCGATTCATGAACATTATAGCCACGGTTTGCAAAGATTGCATTCCTTAATATATAAATGTTTTAGTTCATGAACAAACCGATTTTAGAAAGTAACCTACTTAAGTATGCAAACGGGTTCGCGTACTTAAGTAACCGGACGAGTTTGTTTTTCACTTTCAAACTCCAACATAAATTCACGGACGTAAACTTTCCTCCAGTATGCGAACGGGTACGTATACTTACCCGGATTTCCAACAACCGCCAATACGCGTATGGGTGCGCATACTTTGGGTTCCCGGTTTTGGACTTTTACACAAATGTGAGAACACACCATGTTTATATCCAAAGATGGTTACATGTTCTAAACTCTCATTTCAATCATTGAAACTTTCTTAGAGGATGTTATATAGTTGTTATTCACAAACTATTTTTCATCAAAGCGATTTTCGAGTTATTGAAATATTCAACATGACTTTCGTCGCGAGTAAAGATAAAATTGGCCAAAGAGAAAGCGTACCAACACATATTTCGCGAAATAGATAAGCGAGATAAACTCGGCTCTATAATTGAAGTCTATATAGCAATACGACTTTTGTCTCAAGATAGGGGATATAATAGATAGACTTTTGAGTGATAGATAAGTTCAAGTCTCCACATACCTTTTTTTCGATGAAGTTCCACAAGTTCCTTGAGTAGTTCTTCGTCTTTGGATGATGAACGCCGTGGAGTCTAGAGCTCAACTACACTCACTATCCTAGTCCGAGACTTAACTATAAGTAGACTAGAAATCAAGACTTATAGTTTTGGCAACTAAACTTGAAAAACAAGCTTGAGATAGCAACGCTTGCGAGTTCGATCGACAAGTGCTCTAACAATCTCCCCCTTTGTCAATTTTAGTGACAAAACTATCAATACATATTGAATACAAAATAAATAAACTTTGTAGCTTCTCATCCAAATTCTTGATCTCTTTGGTTCTTCAACATTACTCGAAATCTTCGTCACTTCCAAGTACTTCAATGATTCTAAAGATGTTCAGTTCAGCATCATCGTTGTTGAAGATCCGTATCCATAACAATGGGAAAACAATTGTTCGCAATCATTGTTATACAGTGTCATAGTATTATTATACAACATCAAAGTTCAATTGTATCACAACTTTGACAACAATACTATGGTGATATGTATCACTCCCCCTTAGTCAATACTTCATCTCACATGAAAACCACTCCCCCTTACATAATGATCCGAAAACCATATGTATTTGTAGTGTGAACTACACATTAATTGTCCCCCTTTTTGTCATTAAAATTGGCAAAGGTATGAAAACTAGTTGGATCCTCATGCAATTTCCATAGAGATACTCCATGACCAAAGAAAAGCACATATCAACTTTTTAGATGCAATCATATAGCCGAAACTAAATGCATTCATCAAGGAATTTATAAAGATACAAGATAACCCCTATAATATTCCACAGCCGCACTCCCCACAAAGATTTGTCAATTAAGCATAAGTTCAATTAAGAACTCTCCCCCATAAAATGTCATTCCAGAAAGAACAACAAGAGCGACCTTACTTTCACAAGAAAAGAAGGATTTCTTTGGACATTAACAAATCACATAAGAATATGAATTTGTATCCAAAAACCTCAATTAAATTAACCACAAGAGAACCCATGATTCATTTAATCGGAAATGCTCACATAAGAAAACTTTTTGAGCCGCACAGTATTTTACATAAAAATATGGATCAGGGAAGATTAATACTGCGGAATAAACAAAGATTCATTCTATTTTTCATCACTATTTACACAATGACGTATAATAGACATAATCTTTGTACACAAAATTTCATCCTATCTTCCATCAATATTTGCATAATGACATAATAGGCTTAACTTTTGTTTTTCAAAAGCTCATTCAATCTTTTATCAATACTTGCATACTGACATATGAAAGACTTAACTTTTGACCACGTATGGGAAAATTAAGGTTCACGGACGCAAACATACATATCCCATAACAAATTGCAATATATGAAATCATAAAGATTAATACTGCAAAATCATCTTCCAAATAAACTTTAGAATCTAAATAAATAAATCTAAAAACATTGCAAGATGAAAATTGTTGGAAATAGCTATGTGTACTCACAATAATGGCTATTCCAAATCCTAGTTATCCTTCTTAAAACATAAGAATAAATTCCCATAAGAAGTTTCCTAGACAAAATAAGACAACTCTTAGAGAACATAATTCGAAAAACATCATACATGGCCAGCAACCAGAGAGCGAACATGGAAGAGTTCAACAGTTGCTTTCTTCAGTTCGTTTTTCAGAAATTCAAGATTCTTTGTTGCAATTCCAAATTGTTCACGTACGACCTCAAAATCTCGAAGAAGATTTCCTACCAGTTGTGATGACATCTGAACTGGTAGTTTGTTTTCATGATCAACAACATGATAGCAGGTTATGAAAACAGGGTTCTCGTGAAACTCGATAGCCTTGCCCTTCTCAACTTCGTTTTCCTTGTTGCATCCATCCATTGTGCACACAGAAAAGAAATTCAGGAGAACTTTTCTTTTGACGTTACAGAACGTATATGTATCAAAAGAGAGCTTGACACACACACACACACATACATATATATATATATATATATATATATGTGTGTGTGTGTGTTTCATAGGAAGCCTTAGGGTTACTCGTATGTGTTCCATACGAGTCAGGTGTATATGCACAACTGGTTACAAACTTGGTACAAGACCAAGAGAGTAATGAAGCCAAATTTAGAATTATTCTTAAGAAAACTCAAGGACACATTCTAAATAAATTGACGAGGCCTTAGTTCAACAAGACGTAAATTGTTGATGAACGCCAACTAATTGGTCAATGGGCAGAGGACAAAAATCAAGGCAATCAACAAAGAAAAATTCTCAAGAGTGAGTGATCAAAAAACATTATACCATGTAATGTACTGGAGCAAGGCTCAACAGTTTTACGATCATCATTACGTAAAGGGAAAAGATAATGAAAAGAATAATATAACAATGATTATTTTCTCAAGACAAAGGATCTTCTTGAGAATTATGAGCATCCTCCCACAGTTGCACGGAGGATGCTACATTGAGCAGTCAAGTTGTATTTTGATGAGCATTTTGCTCATCAAGAATATTGACTTCTTTTCTCTTTCCTTCATGAAGATTTTCAGAAAAATCAATAGGGTTAGTCGAAAGAGATTTAAACAGAGAAGAACAAGGGATACCTGAAACTGCCGTTTTCCTTGCCTACTTAATACTCCTTTTGAGTCTGTTTATACTTGTCTTGAGCTCCGAGACTCGATTATTGATATGAATTAAGTCTGAAGCAGACACCTTGGATTTAAGGCTTTCTTCATAGAGAGAAAAGGCGTTTGAACCTTTTTTCTTCCTCCTATGACTTTTTCTCTTCTCAGAGTAATTTAAAGAGTCAGTTTTCCACCTGACATTCTTCCTTCTATAATTGTAGGCGTTTTTTGTCTCAAAATCATAATCAAGAATTGGCTCATTACAACATTTTTCTTGATTGCAGACAATGCCTTTTACTCCAGCAAGATGAGAAACAGGTTTGATTACTTCTTTAGACATCCATACAAGAATGTTGTGAAGTTTTTCATTCCTCAGTCAGAAACGACATTTCCTTTCAAGGTGTCCTTTGTTTCCGCAATAGTAGCAGTTAACGGGAATTGTTCCTGACTGTTCTCATGTGAGTTGATTTTGAAAGAGGACGATCCTTGTTCCTAGGAATATCAGCTGCTGAAAAAGGTTTTTCACATGGAGACTTGTCATTAGCATGGAAAAAATTGATCTTACTAGTACTTTGAGCGTCTATTCCTTTATAGCCAAGACCACGTGTATGATGTTCTTTACATGCTCCCAGCATAGAAGATAATTTTGCAGAGCTAGAATTGAATCTTTTCAGATTCTCTTCCAGTGAATTTACCTTATCAAGAGCAGCAGCTAGATCAATCTCCAAAAGTTTTTCTTTAGCGAGAAGACTGATTTCTCTGTCATTAAAACATTTTTGTTGAGAGTCGTATCTTGCTTCAGATTCTGCAAGTCTTTCTTTCAATACAAAGAGATTTCGAAGAAGATTATCACATTCGGACCTTTTTGAGCGTACATCTTCTTCTCGATCTTTAACGGTAGATTGCAAGAGTTTGTACCCACAATCATAACCTTTAAAGAGTTTTCTCAGTTTTCTGTTTTCTTGACAGAGAGGTGCCAGATATTTACTCAAGCAAGCTGCTGACTTCTTTCCTTTTAAGGCATGGTCAAAGAGCTTGATATATTGAGAGACTTCCTAATCAATACTTTGTCCTTCTTATGAATCACTCTCATATGAAAGATCATCCAACAGTTCATCAAGACATTTTTCCCAATTGAACGCAAATTCAGTCAAAGAAGCGTACAAGGGAGATTTCTCAGAAGTATCAAGATTTTGATCCAAATCAGAGTGACTCTGAACTGGTGTTGCGTTATCAGAGATAGCACTTTCGTCCATAGAGTCAGATCGCTACAAACACAGACTTATGAGGTTTTTTAAACGTGTTTGCCTACTCTGATACCAATTGAAAAAGCGGGGGTCTAACAACCTCACCCAGTATTTCGCTTAGCAATCTGTATGGACTAACTCCAATATACTTACAAGAGAATCAACTAGAAAGTTAGACCCAATCTTATAAAAGGTATATCAAAGAGTTATATCTCAATCTCTCAATTCAATCTGCAATCAAACAAATAATAATTTGCGAGCCCGATTGAATATAAGAGAGATTACTTGAACGGTACCAAAGACCAATGTTCAAGGATCAATCAATTTCAATCAACAACCAAAGGTTGGATTTACCAATTGATCGATTCAACGCACAACCTGTGATATTTCAATTATATAACAAAATATAATGCGGAAAAGAAATAACACAGACACCATAAGTTTTGTTAACGAGGAAACCGCAAATGCAGAAAAACCCTGGGACCTAGTCCAGATTGAATACCACACTATATTAAGCCGCTATAGACACTAGCATACTACAAACTAACTTCGGTCTGGATTGTAGTTGAACCCCAATCAATCTCATACTGTTTCAAGGTACAGTTACACTCCTTACGTCTCTGATCCCAGCAGGATACTACGCACTTGATTCCCTTAGCTGACCTCACCTACAACTAAGAGTTGCTACGACCAAAAGTCGAAGACTTGATAAACAAATCTGTATCACACAGAAAAGTTTATAGGAATAGATAAATCTGTCTCCCACAAAAATACCTACGAGTTTTGCTACGTATTTTGATAAATCAAGGTGAACAAGAACCAATTGATAACCCGGACTTATATTCCCGAAGAACAGCCTAGTATTATCAATCACCTCACAATAATCTTAATCGACTAGCAAAACAAGATATTTTGGAATCACAAACGATGAGACGAAGGTGTTTGTGACTACTTCTCTATCTTGACTATCGAAGATATAAACTCAAGCCAATCTTACGATTGTACTCAATTATGATAGAAACAACAAGATCATATCACGCAACTACAGAGAAAATAGTTGGGTCTGGTTTCACAATCCCAATGAAGTCTTTAAGTCGTTAACCTACAGGGTCTCATGAGAAACCTAAGGTTAAAGGAGAATCGACTCTAGCTCATACAACTAGTATCACACAGGAGGTGTGGGGATTAGGTTTCCCAGTTGCTAGAGTTCTCCTTTATATAGTTTTCAAATCAGGGTTTGCAATCTAAGTTACCTTGGTAATAAAGCATTCAATATTCACCGTTAGATGAAAACCTGATTAGATTCAAGCTAATATCTTTCAACCGTTAGATCGAACTTAGTTTGTTATACACAAATGAAATGTAATTTCATTTAGGTTTGAGTAACCGTACCTAAATGTGTACACTTAGTTGGTTCAACAATAGTTAACCATGGGTTAGCCATATGAGCACTTTCATATCAACCTTATTCATCTTCACCATAACTAGTTCAAATGACTCAAATGAACAAGTTAGAGAGTTGTTCAATTGCTTAGATCTTATAAAAGTATACAAGATATAATCGAAGCAAAATCGGTTTTGATTCACTCGAATCGATTCATGAACATTATAGCCATGGTTTGAAAAGATTGCTTTCCTTAATATATAAATGTTTTAGTTCATGAACAAACCGATTTTAGAAAGTAACCTACTTAAGTATGCAAACGGGTACGCGTACTTAAGTAACCGGACGAGTTTGTTTTTCACTTTCAAACTCCAGCAGAAATTCTTGGACGTGAACTTTCCGCCAGTATGCGTACGGGTACTCATACTTACCCGGATTTCCAACAACCACCAGTACGCGTACGGGTACGCATACTTTGGGTTCCCAGTTTTTGACTTTTACACAAATGTGAGAACACACCATGTTTATATCCAAAGATGGTTACATGTTCTAAACTCTCATTTCAATCATTGTAACTTTCTTAGAGGATGTTATATAGTTGTTATTCACAAACTATTTTTCATAAAAACGATTTTCAAGTTATTGAAATATTCAACATGACTTTCGTCATGAGTAAAGATGAACTTGGCCAAAGCGAAAGCTTACTAAAACATATTTTTAGAAATAGATAAGCGAGATAAACTCGGCTCGAAATAGCAAATGTATATAATCAAAGTCTATATAGCAATATGACTTTTGTCTTAAGATAGGAGATAGAATAAATAGACTTTTGAGTGATAGATAAGTTCAAGTCTCCACATACCTTTTTTTCGATTAAGATCCACAAGTTCCTTGAGTAATTCTTCGTCTTTGCATGATGAACGCCGTGGAGTCTAGAGATCAACTACACTCACTATCCTAGTCCAAGACTTAGCTATAAGTAAACTAGAAATCAAGATTTATAGTTTTTGCAACTAAACCTGAAAAACAAGCTTGAGATAGCAACGCTTGTGAGTTCGACTGAGAAGTACTCTAACACTTTTAGCTTCTGAGAGTTTCTGATGACATTCTTTAAGAAGATTATTAGCAACTGGATCTATATGGAACAATTCTTCGTCAGAATCAGAATCAGTATCCGAAAGAATTTTTCCAGAAGCTAATACAACGTCGCATGTGTACTCTTGGTGATCATAATGTTCAGGTCCAACATCAAGAGTAGGCAAAGCTGCTTCATATGACGATTGTCTACGGCTCCAGCTAGGACATGCTGAAGAAAAGTGCCCGAAACCACGACAGTTAAATCATTGTGCATCATCATTAGGAGCTCACCTTTAGAAAAACTCTTTTTCCTGTCTCTCAATATTTTTTCTAAATTGTCGTGGAGTAACATCCTTAGCATCTGGCGAACCAAATTTATCCCTAGAGGATTCAGAATTGTTTGCAGCTTTGAAAGAAATTACTTCTTTTCCAAACCGGTGTTCATTATCAAAGATCTTTAACTTTCCAACAAGAGTATTCCTGGAGAGTGTAGAAAGATCGTTTGCTTCTTCAATGGCATGTTTCTTAGACTCGTATCTTGATGGTAGAGACCTGAGAATTTTGCACACAATAACTTTCTCTGGAATAGTTTTTCCTAACGAATATGAGGAGTTAACTATTTTAGAAAGTCTTTGGTTAAACTCATCAAAGGTTTCATCATCAGACATGCCAAGGTTTTCCCAGTTCGAAGATAGGTTTTGAAGCCTGGCTTCTATCTCTGCAGCATTCCCTTCAAATACGGTTTCTAAGATATCCAAAGCATCTTTAGACTTATTGCACGTAGTTATGTGGTGATGAAGATCTGGGATAATGGCATGGATGGTAGCATTTAATCCGTCATAATTTTGCCTTGCATCATTAATCTCGACATCACTATAACTACCAATATCCTTTGCAACAGTTACACCGTCTACTATAACTGTTGGAGGATCATAGCCATTAAAAATACAAACCCATGATTGAAAATCTTGCGCTTGTATAAACGCACCCATAGAAATTTTCTACCATAAATAGTTCGTGCCATCGAAGGCTGGTGGTCCGTGTATAGAGATAGCACTTCTGTCCATAATAATCTGATTACTTCAAACACAGACTTATAAGGTCTTAGCGTGTTTGGCTGCTCTGATACTAATTGAAAAAGCGGGGGTCTAACAACCACACCCAATATTTCGTTTGGAAATCTGAATGGACTAACTCCAATATACTTTCAAGAGAATCAACTAGACAGTCAGACTCAATCTTAAGAAAAGTATATCAAAGAGTTATATCTCTATTTCTCAATTCAATCCGCAATCAAACAAATAGGAATTTGCGAGCCCGATTGAATATAAGAAATAACTTGGACGGTATCAAAAACCAATATCCAAGTGTCAATCAATTTAATCAACAACCAAAGGTTGGATTCCTAATTGATTGAACTTACGCCCAACCTGTGATATTTCAATTATAAAGATAAAGAATATAGTGCGGAAAAGAAATAACACAGACACCATAAATTTTGTTAAAGAGGAAACCTAAAATGCAGAAAAACCCCGGGACCTAGTCCAGAATAAACAAACACTGATTATAAGCTGTTACACCAATTTCCTACTACCTATTCGGACTAGATGTAATACTTGCTTTAGCTGTATTCAAGCACTTATAAAACTCCTAGCAGAACACCGATTCTCTTTAGGAATTCTCTTCGTATAACTTCTAGCAGAACACAAATTCTCTTTAGAAGTTATTCCCGAAAATCTTCTGGCAGAACAAAGTTCTCTTCAAAAGATACAACAACACGGTTGATACTTTTCGATCTTTTGTTTTCACAAAACACCGAATCGATTTCCCTTTAGATGTAAATCAAGGTTTTGGAAATCTTGTGTTTGTTTTGAGAAAAACAATTACTAGGTAAAAGTAATATCAAAACAAACTTGTAGATTAAGGATTATTATACTCTTCAAAAATAGGAAGAGAAACCTAATGATTCTACAACAAGAACAACTAGAATAAATCTAAAGATATCTTGTTTAAAACTTCTTAAGGATTTTTACGAGATACCTTAATCGAAGTTTTCTTTCTAGCTTCCGATTTCGACTAACAAGTGTTGGTATACGATCGGAAACTGAAATCTATCAAAACCGAAGTTTTATGATCAACAACTCTTGAATGGTTTTATATCAGAAGAGAAATCCTTAGAATAGACAAGAGGTGAAAAACCTAGGTTACAAGTTGTATGATCAATCACGAAGATTAAATCCAACTCGTCTTTGTGATCCCCAATATAAAGACTTTTATCTCACTCTTGTTCACGAAGAACAGAAGACATGGAAAACAACCTGGTGAAGCTAACACCAATTTTCCAAAGGGGATGAAAAACGTGTAGCACTCACGAACCCTTTATTTATAGTGAAAGGTAACTTGAGAGCTACGCAAAGCTATTTTCCTTTTTCAAGACTCTCCTATTTTCGGGAGTCTTTCCTAAGTTACAACTCTTTCCAAATTAATTAATTAATTAATTAATTAATTAATTAATTTAGCAAATATTGTATTTATGTGAATAAATCACAATTTATCTTAGGAAGGAATCACAAACACTTTAATATGGTAATCAACTATGTTTGGAGTAATAGCTCTCATGCCTAGATAAGGAAACATCAAAAACTTGACCAAAAATGGCTTCTAGTCACGTAATTGGGCTCAAGTCCGTGAACCATTACAAACAGTTTGTGGATTGTTTCCTACTAACGAACTGTAAAAATTACAACAACACTTATAATTGTTACTTTAATAAATCACTCATAACTTCATCGTTACAACTCGGAATTGAGTGATTCTTGGCTTGTTGAATTCGTAAGCTGATTCACTATAACATGAGAACCTTTCCAGGGATAAAGTTTATTTTCACAAAAGTCATGGAACAAATAACCTCGAGTATATATACATAAATGTACATTTACCGTCATAGGAATTGTTCCATAGAGTGAGAATTTGTTTCGATAGATTAGAAAGGTAGAATTGAACAAGAATCCAAATGAAATCAATTACCACATACCTTTGTTGATGAAGTCCTTGTTGATGTCTTCTTGTAGTCTTCAAACTTCATCCTTCAAGGATAGCTTCGATTCAACTTCTTAGACTTAATCTAGTCCGAAACTATCTTTAGTATACTAATTCAAGAATGCATTTTGGCAACTAAAATTGACAACTAACTTGACATACCAACGCTAGTGGGTTCAACCAAGCAATGCTCTAACAAATTGGTTTATCAAGTCTTCGACTTTGGGTCGTAGCAACTCTTAGTTGTGGGTGAGATCAGCTAAGGGAATCAAGTGCGCAAAGTCCTGCTGGGATTCAGAGGCGTAAGGAACGCGACTGTACCTTGATCAATGTGAGATTGGTTATGGCTCAACTACATTCCAGTCTGAAGTTAACTTGGAGTAGGCTAGTGTCTGTATCGGCTTAATACAGTATGGTGTTCAAATATTGACTAGGTCCCGGGGTTTTTCTGCATTTGCGGTTACCTCGTTAACAATTTTTTTGGTGTCTGTGTTATTTCTTTTCCGCATTATATTTGTTTATATAATTGAAATATCACAGGTTGTGCATGGTTCAATCAATTAGATAATCCAACCTTTGGTTGTTGATATAAATTGATTGACACTTGAACATTGATCTTATGTACCGTTCAAGTTATTTCTTATAATAATCAGGCTCACGGATTTCTATCTGTTTGATTTGATGATTACATTAAGAAATAGAGATATAACTCTTGGATATATTTCTTGATTGAGCTCGCTTTATTAGTTCGTGCTCTCAGAATTATATTGGAGTTTGTCCATACAGATTGCCTAAACGAAATATTGGGTGTGGTTGTTATACCCCCGCTTTTTCAATTGGTATCAGAGCAGGGAAACACGTTTAAGACCTCATAAGTCTGTGTTTATAGCAATCTGAATCTATGGACAGTTGTGCTATCTCAATAAATGCACCACCAGATCCAGGGATTTCAGAATTCTCTTCCATGACTGATTTAATTAAATTTGTAGAAGAAATTCTATCTAAACCTCCACAAGGTTTAAAATCCCTTGAAGTGTTTTTAGGGTTTGAAAAAAGGCTAGAGAACTTATCTCTTGATGTTGAGTTATACCTCCAGAAAGAGCAAGAATCTCTTGATAAGCTAAATCAAGTTATGATGAATAATATTCATGTTGAGGTTGATCTTGATTCACTAATTAGTGAGAGCAATGCTCCTCCTCTGGGTAATTCAATTGGGTGTAACAAACTAAACGAATTACAAGAAGAGTTTAAATCTCAGTCCTTAGACTATATCATCTCAAAGCATGATTCAGTTCATCAGTCAAACCCTGATACACCTTCTCAAGATAATAGTATTGTCTTCCTTTATAAAAGAGTTAGGACGTCTTTTTTTATCAAAAGAGTTTCCCTACGCAATACTAAATATTATCTGCAGATAATGTGTTATATAAGTTGTAAACGAAGAAATCAGGAACACAAATTATCTTGTGCTCTTTTTATGTTCTTTGAAAAACTTGCAAAAACAATCTTATGGGTTTATCTCAATACTGTAAGATGCAAGAGTAGTTGGAAAAAGACTCTCTCTTGGTGTCATGGTGTGCAAGGCTTCCTTGTAGTGTATCTTCTTGAACGTACAAAAATTGCTCAAGGATATATTTGTTGAGTTTTGCTCCAAATATTGTGTTCATCTTGTTTGTTTACAAACCAAACGATCCCTTTCCAGTACAAGTACGGTTCACGTACTCTGAAACCATAACCTGTACGTGTTTGAACTGCGTTCCAGAACAAACTTAACCGGTTTGGGTTCCACCGTTTGACACATAAAAGGAGAAAGAATTCTCTTCGTTCACCTCGCCTCTTCTTCTTCACAGTTCGAGTACGAAAAAGAAACTCAAACAGTTCATGTACCTTCGATCACCATAACCTCAATTCTCAATCATTTTGGGTGTTCTTGGTATCATTGGAATCACAACAAGAAACTACTCAACGGGTTGGTCCCTGTTTCTCCTTACATTGCAGCTCCGGAGTCTCACCATTAACAACAGTTTGTGTACCAAGAGAAATTTTGTTCCTAAAGGTCAAGAACGATTTAATCATCGTTTCGGGGCATTACTTTTTCTGACAATTTGGGTATCCGAGTAAGTTTTTCTTCTTCCTTGTGTTTCTCTTTTCAACAATAGCATATAGGAAGAGGACTAGTCATGGTGGGAGCTCAAGTGGTCAAGCTGGTGATAATACTTATTATGATCCCAGTATTCGTGCTAGGTTTGTTAACCCTGCTGCTCGTGACCTCTATTTGGAGTATTAAAATAAACAGCCTATTTTTGAAAGTATAGTAGGGTAAAAACTGATTCTGCTGGAAATGGTAAATTAGGTGTGCCGCCGAGAAAAAAATCTATACCCTAAACAAATGTACTGCACAGGAGTACTTTAGATTCGAGAGATCAATCTGTACAATTATGGCCTAAACCAAGAAATGGCCATTCTAGTCTTGCTTCGGTCACAAAAATAAAAGAGAAGGGTTGATCTTAGGAAGGGAAGCAAAGAAGGTGTTGAGATCAGAATGATGAACTATGAAGGTGTGGTTGTTTTATGACTTATATCAGAATGTGGAACTTGCTTGCGGAACGTAAGCTATAAGTTCTTGGTGTTTTCTGGATACTTGTGTTAATAACACTGTTTTTTGTTGAAATAGGTTGAAAACCTATTTATACAAGCCATAGTTGAACGCACCCTGATCTCATAAGAAGTGGAAGTAGTTGAGTGATGGAGAAGTAGAGATCGTGTAGAATGGCGAAAATCACATCCCTACTATGAGGGGAAGACTGGTTGGTTTTATTCCCATTACTTCTCTATCATCACTAACTGTCCGCCTTTCCTGACACTTTCTCATAATGGGCGTGTTGCACGCCG
>JAJJMB010015001.1:1525142-1599765 GCA_023531105.1 Papaver atlanticum
CATACAAAATACAAGGTTTTACGATTTTATCCCTGAACTAAAAACCATCATCAACAAAAAGATACTATAATGCTTCTGAAATTGAGATAGAGAACTTGACTGATTTTTTCAAAAATCACACATGGGGTTTAAGTCACAAACCAAGTAGAACTGCTCGCATTGATATGACTGCACCATTTTATGCTAACATTCATGATCCAGACCCGGACAATTGCATGTTCAAGACTATTGTAGGAGATAAATTTTCTCTGTAGATCGTCATGTCATTGCATACCTGTTGAATGTGTCTCATATTTGTAGTGTCCGATTCCCTCCTCCTGAGAATGAAAGGTTGACTCCAGAAAGGATGTCAAATCATCTCCTTAATAGAGATGTCTCTCGGAGAGATTGAAAGATTGATTTTCATGGTGCTGAGTTGTTTCTCAAAGTTGCTGGAAAATTGATTGTGGCCAACATGATGCCGAGCACTATTGAAAAAATGTTATGGACCAGGTCTCTTGTTGAATTGGTCTGTTATATTGTTGAAGGGAGAGACATTGATTTCTGTGGACTTATTGTTAATCAGATGATAAGTGTGAAACAGACTTCGAAGAAAACTCCTGGCTTTCCTTATCTCATTTCAAGGATCTGCAGTCATTTTGGCATCATCCCTTTTGGCTCCGATCTTGGAGGTCCGAAATTGTTGACATGTCAAGCATCGAAAAGATGAAGCAAACTTCAACTAGAGCCTCAACAAGTACTTCAACAACTGCAAACTCTGAGCTTGTCCGTCTTCAGCATGAAGTTGGGTGCATGAGTGAGCAGTTGGAATATGTTGAAGCAGAACATCCAGATCTGATCGAGAAGTTTAATGAAATTGCTATTGCTTATTATGACATGATTGGTTAATTAATGTTTGTTTGCTGTGGTTGTGTTAACTGTGTTTATAAGTTTATTTGTTGAACCTCTTATGATTATCTTATCCTTTAATGGTTGTAATGACTTTAATGATATTTTATCCTTGAATGATTTTATCCTTCAATTAAATATCTAAATGGGTTAAGAATCTCAGCTAAATACATGTCAAAAGTTAAACCTATTATGTCATTATGCAAATATTGATAGAAGATAAGATGAACTTTTGATTGCAGAGATTAAGTCTATTATATGTTTTAATGCAAATATTGATGAAAAATAGAATGAATCTTTGAATATTCCGCAGTATTGATCTTTCCCTGATCCACTCCTATGTGAAATTACTGTGCGTCTCCATAAGTTCTCTTATGTTGAGCATTTCCGATTAAATTAATCATAGGTTCTCTTGTGGTTAATTTAATTGAGTTTTCTGGATACATATTCATGTTTCATGTAATTTGTTAATGTCTAAAGAAATCCTTCTTTTCTTGCAAAAGTGAGGTTGCTCTTGTTTTTCTTTCGGGAATGACATTATATGGGGGAGAGTTCTTAATTGAACTTGTGCTTAATTTCCAAATCTTTGTTGGGAGGGTGGCTGTGGAATATTGTAGGAGTTTTCTTGTATCTTTATAAACTCCTTGATGAATACATTAAGTTTAGACTATGTGAAATCATCAAAACAAAGTTGATATGTTCTCTTTTAGTCATGAAGTATCTCTATGAGAATTTCATTATGATCCCACTAGTTTTAGTACCTTTGACAATTTATATTGACAAAAAGGGGGATAATTAATGTGTAGTTCACACTACAAATACATATGGTTTACGGATCATTATGTAAGGGAGGGTGGTTTTCATGTGAGATGAAGTATTGACTAAGGGGGAGTGATACATATCACCATAGTATTGTTGTCAAAGTTCTGATACAATTGGACTTTGATGTTGTGTAATAATACTATGACACTGTATAACAATGATTGAGAGCTACTGTTTTCTCATTGTTATAGCTACGGATCTTCAACAACTATGATGCTGAGTTGAACACGTTCAGAATCACTGGAGTACTTGGAAGTGACGAAGATTTCGAGTAATGTTGAAGAACCAAGGAGATCAAGCATTTGGATGAGAAGCTACAAAGTTATTTATTTTGTAATCCATATGTATTGATAGTTTTGTCACTAAAATTGACAAAGGGGGAGATTGTTAGAGCACTGCTCGGTCGAACTCGTAAGCGTTTCCATCTGAATCTTGTTGTCAAGTTTGGTTGCCAAAACTATAAGTCTTGATTTCTAGTCTACTTATAGCTAAGTCTCGGATTAGGATAGAAAGTGTAGTTGAGCTTCAGAATTCACGGCGTTTATCGATTGAAGACGAAAAACTACTTAGGGGAGCTTGTGGAACTTCATCAACAAAAGGTATGTGAAAACTTGAACTCATCTATCACTCAAAAGTCTATCTACTCTATCTCCTATTTGAGACAAAAGTCGTATAGCTATATAGACCTTGATTATACACATTTGATATTTCGAGCTGAGTTTAACTCGCTAGTATATTTCTCGAAATATGTGTTGGTAAGATTTCGCCTCAACCAAGTTCATCTTATATTCTTGAAAAAAGTCAAAAGATGATCATGTGAAAATCGCCTGGTAACATCTTACATGATTTGTGTGAGATAATCATTTGATGTAGACTCGGAATGTTTCGTATTGATCATTCGATCACTTGAAAATTGCTTTGAAGCTAATAGTTTGTGTGAGACAGCAATTGTCGTCTTCCGAGAATGTTTCAATGATTGAAATGGGAGTTTAGAACTATTAACCATGATTGGATATAACACAGTATGCGTACTTGTATGCTAACTGTTGCAAGTTATTCCAAGTCGGGGAACCATAGTATGTATACCCGTATGCGTACTGGTTGGTTAAATGAAAGTCCGGGAACTTAGTATGCATATCCATATGCGTACTGGCGTAAAGTTCATGTCCGGAAATTCAACTGAGTTTGGAAGGTATGTGTACCCGTTCGCATACTGGTGAACCCAAACTTAGTCTTGCCACTTAGGTATGCGTACCCGTTTGCATACTTGAGTAGGTTATGTTCTAAAATCAGTTTGTTCATGAACTAATACATTTATATAATAAGGAATGCAATCTTTTGCAAACTGTGGCTATAATAATGTTCATGAATTGATTCAAGTGAATCAAAATCGATTTTGCTTCAATTGTGTCTTGTATACTTCTATGAGAATATAAACAATTGAACAACTCTAGAACTAGTTTCATTTGAGTCATTTGAAATAGTTATGGTTAAGATAAATAAGGTTGATATGAAAGTATTCAAATGGCTAACTTTGGTTAACTATTGTTGAGCCAACAAGGTGTACATGTTTAGGTACGGTTACTCATGCCTAAATGAAGTCACTTTTCATTGTGTGTAACAAGCTAAGTTCAATCTAACGGTTGAAAGATATTAGCTTGAGTCTAATCAGGTTTTCATCTAACGGTGAATATTGAATGCTTTGTTACCAAGGTAACATTGATTGCAAACCCTGATTTGAAGACTATATAAGGGAGAACTCTAGCAACTTGGAAACCTAATCCCCACACCTCCTGTGTGATACTAGTTACGACTAGAGTCGATTCTTCTTTAACCTTAGGTTTTCTCCAAAACCCTGTAAGTTAACGACTTGAAGACTTCATTGGGACTGTGAAGCCAGACCCAACTATTTTCTCTGTAGTTGGGTATTCTGATCTTGCTGTTTTTTATCGTGATTGAGTACTATCTTCTCTAAGATTTGCTCGAGATTTAATCTATATTAGGCAAGATAAAAAGTAGTCACAAACATCTTCGTCTCATCGTTTGTGATTCCAAAATATCTTGTTTCGCTACCATACGATAAAGATTATTGTGAGGTGATTGATATTACTAGGCTGTTCTTTGGGAATATAAGTCTGGTGTATCAATTAGTTCCTGTTCACCTTGATTTATCAAAAGACATAACAAAACTCATAGGTATTTCTATGGAAGACATATTTATCTATTCAATAGACTTTTCTATGTGAGACAGATTGGTTTATCAAGTCTTCGACTTTGGGTCGTAGCAACTCTTAGTTGTGGGTGAGATCAGCTAAGGGAATAAAGTGCGCAGAGTCCTACTGGGATTCAGAGGTGTAAGGAATGCGATTGTACCTTGATCAACGTGAGATTAGTTAGGGTTCAACTACATTCCAGTCCGAAGTTAACTTGGAGTAAGCTAGTGTCTGTAGCGGCTTAATACAATGTGGTGTTCAAATCTGGACTAGGTCCCGGGGTTTTTCTGCATTTTCGGTTTCCTCGTTAACAAAATTTATGGTGTCTGTGTTATTTATTTTCCGCATTATATTTGTTTATATAATTGAAATATCACAGGTTGTGCGTGGTTCAATCAATTAGATAATCCAACCTTGTGTTGTAGATATAAATTGATTGGCACTTGAACATTGGTCTTTGGTACCGTTCATGTTGTTTCTTATAATAATAAGGCTCACGGATTTCTATCTGTTTGATTTGCTAATTACATTAAAAAACATAGTGTTTTGGGGTAAAAACTGATTCTGCTGGAAATGGTAAATTTGGGTGTGCCGCCGAGAAACGAATCTAAACCCTAAACAAATGCACTTCATGGGAGTACTTTAGATTCGGGAGATCAATCTTTACAATACTGGCCTAAACCAAGAAATGGTCGTTCCAGCCTTGCTTCGGTCACAAAATGAAGGAGAAGGGTTGATCTTAGGGAGGGAAGCGAAGAGGGTGTTGAGATCAGAATGGTTAACTCTGAAGGAGTGGTTGTTTTATGACTTGTATCAGAATGTGGAACTTGCTTGCGGAATGTAAGCTATCAGTTCTTTTTATGTTTTCTGGATACTTGTGTTGGTAACCAAAAGTGTTGGTTGAAATAGGTTGAAAACCTATTTATACAAGTCATAGTTGAACGTACCCTGATCTCATAGGAAGTGGAAGTAGTTGAGTGATGGAGAAGTGGGGATCGTGTAAAATGTTGAAAACCACGTCCCTACTATGAGGGGAAGAACGGTCGGTTACACCCACTACTTCTCTGCTGCCACTAACTGTTCGCCTTTCCTGACACTTTCTCATAATGGGCGTGTTGCGCGCCGCACGCTGTAAACCGCCAGACCAATACCCTGATGAACATCCCCCAGTTTGTGACATGTTTGATGTCTCGAGTATTTTGTAGAAAAATATGCATCACGCTGCTGATGGGTCTTGCCTGCGAGACCTAATTATTCTGACCAATCATGCGCAAGCTAGGCGGCGGACAGTTATATGTGACAAGTCAAGTTATGAGACTTGCCGCAAGAAATAGCATGTAATGCTCTTAAGTTGAATAAATAGGTTATTCATGAAATCGATATTTATTGAATATCGCTTGTAATCGATGTATGTAAAGCATCGCTTTTAAGCAAGCAGCTCGAAATAATAGATGCTCATGAAGCATCGTTGTATAGAGCCCGTCTTGGTTGGTCGCGGAACTTAATGTCTTAAAAGGAGCGCAGCCAGCCATCTTCGAGCAGCTGCCAGGGGTCGCTTGGGCAAGCTGAGCGCAGGTCGATCGGCTCTCATGGAAGAGTGGCGACCGGTGAGCACGACAGTGCCTTATTAGTCGTCCAGAATTAAATCTAAGTCGGTCAATTTTGCTAGCCAAGTTGGATGGCAGAGATGATTTGCGGTAGTTGCATACTGCCATTGATTAAATTCAAAGGTTTTTAAAGCCGCGTGACTGACGCCCTTTGGCTGATCGGTTTGTGGCATTGCTGGCGTATTTGAAGCAATGCGATTGGTCGGGGCTATTGTTGAGCCGCCCGTGAACATGACCGTGCCTTGCCAGTTGCTTGAAATCAGATCTTGGCCGTTCGATTCGGCTAGCGAAGTTGGACGGCAAAGATTGCTTTGCGGCAGTTATATACTGTAGTTGGTCGACCTCGCGGTTTTGAGGCCGTGTGGCCAACCTACTTTGGGCTAACGATTGGAGGCGTTAATTGCTGGCTGTGAACAATTCGATTAGTTAGGGCTGAAGGCAAGCCTCCGGTGAGCATACTGGCACTTCATTGGCCGGCTAAAAAATGATCTGGGCCAGTCGATTTGGCTAGCCAAGTTGGGCGGCCAAGATCGTTTTCAGACTGACATGGGGAGCCTATATTCGATTCCTTAAGGAATTAGGTGTGTCGACCAGCCAACTTCAAACTTTAATTAAAAGTGTGTGTTGCGCATTTAAAATGATCTGATTGGTCTGTGGGAAATAGGGTCCAGCAGCAAACAAGATAGAAGAAGGAAAGCCGGCTAAAGGGAGTTTGAGTTAGGGAAAATTGGTCGGCCAAGTGGCGCGGCCAAGCCCTTTCTGCCACGGCTCCTTATGGTCGCGGTTTCCTCTTTTCTTCTTATTTCCTATTTTGGTAGGGTTTGCTCCTACTAGCTCCATGGTGGATCAATTTCCTAGTTTGCCTAGGTTTGGTCTCGACCAATAGGGTTCGAGATATTGCGCAGGCCACAAAAACCTAATTTTTGTAAATTGGTAAAATTAGGTTAAAATATTGAATTTTGTGAGCTATCACAAAATTAATCAAATTTGATAATTTCAGTGCGTTGGCACAAAATCACTAATTTTATTTTCAGAGAGCAGCGTCGCGTGCTTCCGAATAAGTACTTTCATGCAGATCTTAATCCTGACACTTCGGGAGATTCATGCTACTCAGTTATGAGCGAACATTAATCGTCATGTCATGTCAATATTAAGAGTTCAGCTGGGGAACATAGCATAGGAAAAATACTCAGCAAGCCATACATTAGTGAATAATGCAGGCGAGAGATTAAATACTCATTAGGCTCTATATTAGTGAACAATTCATTTAGGAGCTTGAGTTTCAATATAATATGAAGAGCGGCATAGGAACTCATCAGATTTTAATATATTCTTCAGGCTCCTTGCGGAATATGGACATATCAAGGTATACTATTTCTGACACCGGGTCAGCTAGACAGACTTTTACAGTTTTCTCCCTAAACTAAAACCACCATCAACATTAAGTCCCCTGCTTAGCACGTAACAGTGACAATGTTTCGGGGTAAGCACTAGATGGTAACAGACGAAAACAAAATTAATAAGATGAAGTAGGTAGATGTTACCGGAGAGATATCAGTTGGTTTGAACTTCCTTGGTGGTCGTACTGGTGAAGCAGCTATCAATGAGGGGCTGCTAACAAATTACCGCTCATCGAACATCAATGGTAGGAAAAGAAAGCGAGCATGTCCGATCAAGGCCTTTGAGCTCAACCGGGTTCTACCCCATCTTCGTGTACGCCAATCAGCAGCAAGGTAAGTTCATCTCGTCTTCATATTTTGGCTGTGAGTGTAATATCCACGAGTATTTGATCAAACTTGAACATTTAGCTCAGTGTGAATGACTTTCTTTGTTAGCGGCGGTAGAGCGGGCGTCAACGGCAACAAAGCAATCTCCAATAATTATGATCAGCAGCAATGCGAGCAAGGAGAACTCAAGGTAGGTGCTCTTTTCTATTTTGCACATGTAGCCACCCAACAGTAACTAGGAGCGTAGAAAAAAATTGGGTGAGATGTAACCTGGAGATATTCCCGTTGCTAATCCAGGAGGAATTAATGATTCCAAAGACATGCCAAATATAGATGATGACTTCTTCGAAGTGTCCTATACTACTGTTAGGACTCATCTTAATCATGTGACAGTTCTCCTTCCTGGACCAGAGGGTGTAACAGTTGTACCATCGATCTTCTCCGGGATGTGTAATGAGGTTCTGTCTCTAGAAGAATTAGTGTCTAGCCTCTCCATTGGATTTCAAAATTTGCCAAACTCCACTACGCTTAATTGCAAGAGGCCTTGACTTTAAGTTGTTTGGTGTATGGACTGCTGAGTCGCAACTAAAATGTTCTTTAAACTCCTGAGCATTGACTGGAATGAAATTGCGTTTATTCTGACTCTTTATCTGATAGGCTTATTCTTTCCCTTTTGATTGCGATGATGATATGCTTATGATAGACGCATTTATTTGTCTATTTTCATCTCTTTTGTGTATATTGTTAGTACCCATTTTTGTACTAATTTTGGTATTTTATCCCTTTGTAGGTGTTTTTGGAGAAATAGGATTTTGCGGCGAAATTGGCTCGAAAAGTGGTTTTTGCGGGAGAAAATTACTAAGGGGCACCCAGATTACTAAGGGGTATCCACTTGCTATTCGCACCCCTGGTCCAGATAAGGGGAGGCCATCCCCTTCGTTTGAATTTTACTTTTGGCGGGAATACAAGTTAGCTAGTTGCGTAGCTTTCTGGAGGAAATTTTGGAGAGATTGGATTTGAGTTATACGGAAATAAAACTTGTTATAAAACCTCATTAATTTTGGAAGTTATCAAAAACAGAGAAAGGAAAGTTCTGCTGCGTGACAGTAAGGGAGATTATCTTCCCTGTTAACTGAGTTTTATCTTTGGAAGGAGTCTTGGGTAAACAGGGAAGTTAGCTATCGAGATTTGGTGATAGGTATATATAGAAGTTCCATGATATTCTTCTATAATTAACACTAGCCTGAGATACGGATTATGTCTAATCGAGGAAGCTTTAACAGCTCATAAGACGCGTAGCAAAGAAAAAAAAAAAAAAAAAAAAAAAATTGCCGAGACCTCAGCTCAAAGAAACCGAAGATTTCACCGAGGTTTGATTGGCCTGTTGAGTATATATAGGGTGGTGAGAGTCCTAAGAAGGGTTAGGAAAACTTTGGGGGAAGTTTAGAACACCACAGAGCCAAGAAATCAAAGTTGAAGAAAACCCGCTGCTGCAACTGAAGAACACGAAGAACTTCAACCCACACCGAACCGTCGCAGAAGCAGTCTTATATTCAACTACAGAAAGTTGTTATCGTTTTTCACTGTCGTTGCTTAATACTTTCAGCGACCATTACTTTCCTTACAAAAAGCTTTCTGTAACTACAGCTCATCCTTCTTAATAAAAACACCTTATTTGAGCAATGAAATCAACTTTTGAGCCTATTTCTATTATGAGGAGCTAAACCCCTTAGCTGAGGCGACGGAGGAAGCCATTGTTCCATGAAAAGTGGTATAATTCTATTTTAATTATTTTTGCAATTTTTTATATGATTATTTGCTTAGAACTAATATAGGAAAATTGATTTTTATTGAGTACTTGTGAATTGTTTCGATGGGACATGCTAGGTTTTAAAACTTTTGATGTTTCATGCTTTGTGTTTACAACTATTACTTCAAAAATCTATTAGAGGCAAAATATTAGAATCACTTAAAAAGAAAAAAAAATTGCATAAATATTGATTAGAGTTTATCATTTAATTGGTCAATGGTGGAATCCAGAGTCTCGGTGTTTTCTTTATATTTTTGATACAACTTTATTTAATTGTTGAGTTTAATTTGAGTCTAGAAAATCCTTTACAAGTCTTAGAGTTCGAATCATTTTTACTACAACTACAAAACACATCAATTTTTGGCGCCGCCGACGCGGACTTGTTTTTAAGGTTTTAGATTTATTTTTATTTTTATTTATTTTGTTCTATTTTACGTTTTGGGTATTTGTCTTTTGTCTACAGGTTTTGGAACGTAAAGAAAAAAATTGAGCCAAGGAGTTTGGTGATTTCGTAAACACTTGGAGCTAAAGATTAAAGCGAAAAGAACGGAAAAGAAGACAATTTTATTTTAGTTATTTTATTTTTAGTTTATTTTTTTTATTTTTTTTAGGGTTTTGTTTATTTTTTTAGAAAAAAGAAAAATAATTGTATTAGGGTTTCTTTATTATTTTGTAATTTTTCTTTTCTTTTTTTTGGACTTTTTGGACTTTGGACACTATTTTTATTTTTTATTTTTATATACCCTACGGAAGGGTATCCTTAAATATAAAAAACTGTTTGCAGATAAGGAGGACAATTACGATATTGTCTCTGCACCTTGGGTTCGTACACTGACACATGATTCAGTGGCCCGAGTCGACTACAACCGATTCATCCCCCGTCTGGAACGGGAGGTAAGATTCTGAACACTCGCGAATCCCCTGTCAGCGAGTTACTGTATTCCTTAAGGTGCATATCTGTTGAGGTTCTGAATACGGACATTTATTTTCCTAGTAAAGGGCAAGACCTGGCCATACAAGATAAGGGTTCGGATTTCATCACCTTCTCTTCTTGCCCGCCTTAGGAAAACAATACCGAACGCGAACCCAATCTTAAAATTTTGACTAGAACAAGACCGATAAGGTAACGAGCTTATAGGAAAGTCGTTCAAAAGGATCTTATTGGGTATTTTGTTAGCCTAGCTCAAAGTTCAGGAAGATTACTAGAAGTCGATTAGAGCCGCCTTGTAACCCAGGGAAGCGTTGCCAAAGAGGTGGGGGTATCAAAGCTCCTCTGAGCTTCTCCTACTTCTCTTCGACTTACTTTATTTGGATCGTCCTACGAGGTTTGATAAAATTGTACCCAGTTGCCTCTTGGAAGAGTAGAAGCTGGTCTAGAAACAATCTAAGTGGAGGCATCATGCTTTTTGTTTGCTAGAAATCAATAGGTTTTATTTGGTTGAGTCGTCCTTGATTTGTGATTGCTTACCCTTCCAATTTAGGAAATTCTTGTGTATGCCTGAACGTAAAAGAGACGCCCTAGGTAGATTTGTTAAAGAAAAACCTAGCAGTTCTAAGCGTCTCGATTACCTTAATCTAGAAAGTCCGATTTTCGGAGAGTCCTGTTTTGAACGTTCTCCTTTTACTGAGGAGAGAATCCCTAATACTCCGATAGTACCAGAAATGGCTACTTTGAAAACTTTGTTGAATCCGACTAGAACCACTCGTCCCTCGTATATTAAGTTAGCTGACACAGAAGCCAATTATGAGCTTAAACCTGGGACCATACAGATGCTCCCAATCCTTTTATGGAAAGAAAATGAGAACCCTTATTTCCATGTTAGGGATTTTGAAGAAATTTGTAGTACCCTAAGAATTAGAGGCTTAGATGATGATGCTTTGAAACTTAGGTTATTTCCTTTTTCCCTGAAAGATAAAGCCAAATCGTGGCTGTATAGTTTGACTTCTGAGTCAATCGAAACATATGAACAACTTACATCTGCCTTTTTCAATAAGTTTTTCCCTAGGCATAAAACATCGTCGATTAGGACGCAAATCTGCACATTCTCACAACAAGAGGGAGAATCTTTGTATAGGTATTTGGAAAGGTTCAATGATTTGTTAACACAATGTCCTCACCATGGTTTAGAAAATGTTAGGCTAGTTCAGATCCTTTATGAGGGTTTAGATTATTCCACTATATCCACGGTTGAAGCTTTGTGTACAGGTGGGTTTGAGAACCAAACTGTTGATGCGGCAATGGCATTTTTATATGAAGCCGCCGAAAAGACCCAACAATGGGAAAATAGTAGGGAACCCCGGAAAACAATTCTTCTAAGCAGAGGAAACGTTAATAGGGTAGAAGGAGGCTGTGAATCAGATGCCAAGATTGCAGCGATAGCTAAAAGGTTAGAAGCTTTAGAAATGGGTCACACTAGTGGTAGATTGGATCCTTTTTGGGAAGGTCATAATAATGAAGAGCAAGCCAATGCTCTTTATAATAACACTAGACTTTATAATCGTCAGAAATTTGACCCATATTCAGAAACCTATAATCCTGGGTGGAGAAACCATCCGAACCTTTCATGGTCTAAGGGCCAGGGTCAAGGTCAGTTTAGTAATTCGAATGCTCCTCCAGGTTTTGGCTATACTAAGAATCCTTCAGGATCAGCTCAGTTTCAGAATCAGTCTGATAAGAAAATTTTGAGTCTAGAGGAATCTCTCGCTTTGTTAACCCAACAAACTGCAATGTTTCATCAATCGATGATACAAGGTTTAGATGAAAATAAAAAGATGGTCCAAGATAATTCTCAGGATATTTCCGAGTTAAAAACCCAGGTTAGTTTGATAAATGAGTCTTTGAGAGAAAAAGGTAGGTTTCCTAGTCAAACACAACCCAACCCTAGAGGAGTTCATGAAGTAGGTACAAAACCATCGAATCAATTGAATGCTATTAGAACCCTTAGGAGTGGTAGAGTTGTAGACAATAAGGTAAACATGCCCGAAAGTGAGAAAACTGTAGTTCACCCCTCAGGACCATCCATAGCTGAGAAGACTGATAAAATCTCTGATGATGTCAATTCGGTTCCTGAGAGGCCCTATTTTATTCCTAGAGCCCCATTTCCACAGCTACTAGTACCAACAAAGAATGAATCCAACTTTAATGACATTATGGTGGTTTTTAAGAAAGTTACCATAAACCTTCCGTTACTAGAAGCAATTAGGCAACTTCCGGCTTATGCCAAGTTCCTCAAGGATATGTGTACGCGAAAGCGAAAGCTTAGTGTCCCTAAAAAAGCCTTTTTAGCCTGTCATGTAAGTTCAATCATTCAGAACACCACAACTCCTAAGTATAAAGACCCAGGTGCCCCTACCATTGCTTGCACGATAGGAAAACACAGGGTAGAAAAAGCTTTACTTGACTTAGGAGACAGTGTGAACTTACTTCCATACCATGTGTACTTACAACTGGGACTTGGTGAATTGAAACCCACCAAGATAACACTGCAGTTAGTTGATAGGTCTGTTAAAATTCTTAGTGGTGTGATAGAAGATGTTCTTATTGAGGTCGACAAGTTTATTTATCCTGTGGATTTTGTAGTCCTAGATACACAACCTGTCCTTGACCCAGAGAATCAAATACCGGTGATTTTAGGTCGCCCATTTTTAGCCACGTCTAATGCTGTTATCAACTGTAGGACCGGACTTATGAACATATCCTTTGGTAATATGACCACTGAACTAAATGTCTTTAATGTTACTAGACAACCTTCTGATGATTTAGAGGAAGTGAATATGATTAGTACTTTGGTTCAGGATCTAGTTCAGGATAATTGGGACGACACTTTGTTTGGTGATTCTTTAGATGAATTTGATGAGACAATTATCTTAAGTAAGATAGATGACCAAACTTTAGAACTAGATGAGGCTCTCGAATATTTTAAGGACTCTACAGACCCAGAAATTCAGTCACTAGTGTTAGGTCTTTCTGTGAGTAATGATGACCCTAAGTTTGGGGGTAGAGAACTGGAAGAAGCTCTTGAGTATTTTAAAGACTCTGAGGATCCAGAAATTCAAGCAATAATTAGAGGCTTGTCTGAGAATACTGACTACCCTAATTTTTGGGGTAGTGATGGTCAAGTATCCTTATTAGAAGTCCCTAACTTGGGACTCGAGTCCAGTGTGCCTGAGGTATTACTAGAGTCTGTCCCGACTCCACAACCCGATCCTCCTGATACTGTCCAGGAATTGGGAACTCATAGTTCGGAAAAATATGTTTGTCAAGACACTCACATGAAGCCTAAGATGGCGTCACAGATAAACCCAATTGTCTTGCTAGAAAGTTTAGATCAGGTTGTGCTCCGTCTGTTAATTTTTCTAATCCTGTGCAGTTGTCTCATATTAGTGGCAATGCTATTTGGTTCTGATGACCCACGGTTATTTCGACTACTGATATATGATCTGAAAGGTAATTAGCCACTTTATGGTACTTGATGTCTGGCTGAGGAATTTAAACTTAGCACTTCTTGGGAGGTAACCCATGTTCATGCGACACGGTAATATCTTTCCTTAACTCTTTTTCTTCAAATGGTAACAGTTTCTCCTTGTTCATGCTTTTAATTTTATCTTTAGAACATTGAGGACAATGTTAGATTTAAGTTTGGGGGTATGGGAGAAACTTTTTAGTTGCATTATAAACTCCAGAGCCTAGAAATTTATGCCTATTAAGGATGGCAATAACTAATCTAAGTGGATGGAAACATTTTGGTTTTAGGAGTTGAGGGACCAATCTGACTAGATGGAATCATCTATAAGAGCCTATTCATAAAAGCACGGAGCTCAGGTGTTAGAAATAACATGATAGTTTCACTGTATCTCGGAATCATCTTATTACTTCTATTTTTGTTTTTGCAAATTTTTATGTTGATGTCTGCTGGGTTGAAATAGAGTGATTGAGTTACTAAAAAAAAAAAAAAAAAAGACCAGACCAGACCAATTAGACCAATCAGAATAAATAACACTTGGATAGCAATATGTGGGTGTTCTCCCTGTCTCCGTCGCCTAAACAAGCGTGGAATGCAGGATCCACGGGAATTACCATGTAATCTGCTGACAAGAAGCATGCGCTTGGATCCAAAAGATCTAATCATGTCGTTAAAAAAATAAAAATAAAAATAAATAAAGGTTTATTATAAAGTCGACCACTGGTTCCCTTGTATATGCCAGCTGTGTTGATGTAGATTTAGGATTGTCGACCACTGGTTCCCTTGTATATGCCAGTTGTGTTGATATTAGTCCAGACCAGTATCTCAATCCACTAGGTCATAGGTTCATCTTGGCATTGAAGTCCATTCGCAACCATCTATTTCTATATCCATCTTCTTAATCTATTCATGTGATTTGTTTGATTCCGGATATTGATGTCCATAGTGCGACTATCTGAGTAGAGCTCTGTCACTTATATTTGAATTTTAGTATGCTTGAGTGCAAACTCGTATACAGCAATTGGAATTTCGCATCAGGGTACTTCCTTCCGTAATCAATAAGTATGCCAACCAAGGAGGTTCTTTAGTGCATTCCAAGGTTCTGCGTAGATAGCTAGGGTATGGAGTAAAGGTTTTGTGGGTACATCTCTGTTAAACCCTCCCTAGACTATAACTCGGCCACTAGGGCCACCTAGGGTTTAAAGGCTTGTTGCACATGCTAAGTGCAATCGACAATGCCTGCGACAGCGAGTTAGGATTTTATTTTCTGTTTTTAATTTGCTCGGGACTAGCAAATAATAAGTTTGGGGGTATTTGATAGACGCATTTATGTGTCTATTTTCATCTCTTTTGTGTATATTGTTAGTACCCATTTTTGTACTAATTTTGGTATTTTATCCCTTTGTAGGTGTTTTTGGAGAAATAGGCTTTTGCGGCGAAATTGGCTCGAAAAGTGGTTTTTGCGCTCATGGGAGAAATTACTAAGGGGCACCCAGATTACTAAGGGGTGTCCACTTGCTATTCGCACCCCTGGTCCGGATAAGGGGAGGTCATCCCCTTCGTTTGAATTTTACTTTTGGCGGGAATACAAGTCAGCTAGTTGCGTAGCTTTCTGGAGGAAATTTAGGAGAGATTGGATTGGAGTTATACGGAAATAAAACTTGTTATCAAACCTCATTAATTTTGGAAGTTATCAAAAACAGAGAAAGGAAAGTTCTGCTGCGTGACAGTAAGGGAGATTATCTTCCCTGTTAACTGAGTTTTATCTTTGGAAGGAGTCTTGGGTAAACAGGGAAGTTAGCTATCGAGATTTGGTGATAGGTATATATAGAAGTTCCATGATATTCTTCTATAATTAACACTAGCCTGAGATACGGATTATGTCTAATCGAGGAAGCTTTAACAGCTCATAAGACGCGTAGCAAAGAAAAAAAAATAAAAAAATGCCGAGACTTCAGCTCAAAAAAACCGAAGATTTCACCGAGGTTTGATTGGCCTGTTGAGTATATATAGGGTGGTGAGAGACCTAAGAAGGGTTAGGAAGACTTTTGGGGAAGTTTAGAACACCACAGAGCCAAGAAATCAAAGTTGAAGAAAACCCGCTGCTGCTGCTACTGAAGAACACGAAGAACTTCGACCCACACCGAACCGTCGCAGAAGCAGTCTTATATTCAACTACAGAAAGTTGTTATCGTTTTTCACTGTCGTTGCTTAATACTTTCAGCGACCATTACTTTCCTTACAAAAAGCTTTCTGTAACTACAGCTCGTCCTTCTTAATAAAAACACCTTATTTGAGCAATGAAATCAACTTTTGAGCATATTTCTATTATGAGGAGCTAAACCCCTTAGCCGAGGCGACAAAGGAAGCCATTGTTCCATGAAAAGTGGTATAATTCTATTTTAATTATTTTTGCAATTTTTTATATGATTATTTGCATAGAACTAATATAGGAAAATTGATTTTTATTGAGTAGTTGTGAATTGTTTTGATGGGACATGCTAGGTTTTAAAACTTTTGATGTTTCATGCTTTGTGTTTACAACTATTACTTCAAAAATCTATTAGAGGCAAAATATTAGAATCACTTAAAAAGAAAAAAATTGCATAAATATTGATTAGAGTTTATCATTTAATTGGTCAATGGTGGAATCCAGAGTCTCGGTGTTTTCTTTATATTTTTGATACAACTTTATTTAATTGTTGAGTTTAATTTGAGTCTAGAAAATCCTTCACAAGTCTTAGAGTTCGAATCATTTTTACTACAACTACAAAACACATCAGCTTGGAATGCTTGTATGGGCAAAATCTTCCAGAGCCTTTGAGTGAAATAGAAGAGCTTAGAGGCGTTCTGTTGCCGACGTGCTGCTATCAAGTCTTCAAAGACTTCGTTCCAAGCGACACCCTTTGAACCATCTTCTGAATCTTGGATTGTTGTATGGAATGGGATGCGATTGAGCAGTCCCCAGTTACACTTGTGTTTGATTACTAGAGCTGTATTTTTGAGTCGACTTGGGAATACAATGCGGTCTTGTAAGGAGTTGTAGATGCGTACTAGATCTGATGGCGTGGACGGATATGTGAAAATATCTCTGCGACGTGCTTTTGGAGTCTTTGATGCACGTGTACGGCTTCATGTTGAGAAATTCCTGCAGATCGTAAAGCTTTGGCAGTGATGATGCTGATATCAGGAATAACCTGGTTGAGGGACATGAAGGAATCCCGTGCTGGCAGTCCCCAAGTATAATTATCCTGAGCCTATTTTCTCCTGAAAGATGTACTTCCATTGCATTTGCTGGTAAAGTGGTTGACGAATTGATGAAGGCGACAATCTTTTGGATTCATTATTTGTTGATCAATGGGCGGGAGTCGCGCTTGATAGATCTGTGTTGTATCCAAATTTCTGGCAGCCCATGCACCCCTTGAAACACCGAATCTGACTTTGTCGACGATGTGGTTGTTGATGTGCAGCTTCGTGTAGACCTTGGGTAGGCGGTACTGAGTTCTGAGTAGGTGATGCGGCAGACATGATGCGGTTGGTATGTGTGGCTTGCTGAGGCGCGACTTTCCTCTTTGATTCTTCACTTACAACAACGCTTATGAATGGCTGAACCAAATACTGCTTGTTGGTCAGGCGCCTTCCAGACAGGGAGGTGATGATATCCTTACGCTATATCTTTGAAGAGTGGTGATCTTGTCACGGTTTCTTGGTTGACCGTCTCTTCTGAGTTGAAGAGGTCCTTGATAGTGAAGGGATTCTGTGTTGAGCCTCAATCCCCAAGTGTGGTTTACGTGGTTCTATCTTGTATGGTGGGTGGGTTTACCATAATAAAGATATCACCATTTTACCTCTGTGATGGTGACTCTATTACTTCCTCCATGGGAAAATAAAATATGCAGAAGTTCGGATTACCTTTGTCCGTAGTTGTTGTTGTTATGGTGAAGCTCTAGCTGGTATCAACGAACGAGCAGCAACGGTTCTTGGCAGCAGCTGTGATCAGAAAAGACTGCATTTTTTGGAAACAAAACAGGTTGGATGGAGCTTGGCTATCTATGGTCACGTTCCTTGACAAGGAGGAGTGGTGGCTACGGACACGGCAGGGAGAGGCGTGGTGATGGTGGTCATGGGCTTTGGTAACCATGACCATGAATCTTGGATGAGCGGAGAGGCATAAGTAGTGGTAGCTACATCCACGAGCTTTAGGCGAGCATAGGTGGTGATGCTAGCCATGACCACGAACACTAAAAGGCTTTAATCGTCCGTTATGGCCCAAAGGATGAGTTTCTTCCTTTCATATAACTCACATACATGAGTTTATTTCTCCTTCTATTATTTCCCCTCTTTTATTTTCGGTGAAGCAGCTCCTCCCTGATTCCCTGCATGCGGAAGCTCGCTTATTGTTGCTTGCCTGATACAACACGGTTGAGGGCTACAAATATGTCTTGACGCTGCGCCTTGGAGAAATACAGAATCTCGCATAAATGCTCCATCATGGACTGTACGGTTTTGTGGATGGAGTCCCCAGAAATCATGCAGCTCCTGACGGGAAGAGGATCTCTGCGAACTCTTTCAGTGCCTAATTAAAGTTCTCCTGCATCCACCTTCTCCTTGAAAATGCGTTTCAATTTTTTACAGTCACTGGTTGGGTGATTGACGAACCTATGGTAACGGCAATATTTGGGATTTGTCATTTCTTCCTCGGTTGGTGGATGTCTGAGAGGAGGTGGCTTGATAGCATCATCTTGAATCCATGCTTCTAGGAGTTCAATTACCTCTTTAATCGGAAACGGGAAGTTTAGAGCAGCCTCTCCAGTTTCTTGTTGTTGTGCAGGCGTCTTAGTCGAAGCCTTCCGGGGTTGAGTTGTCTGCTACACTGGTGCCGCACGTTTGGGTTGTTGTTCTGCACCTGGATCTTTTCTCTTTCCTCCTTCACTCACCACGCTTTACAGAGGGTTGAGTGTTGCATTGTTTGTTGATGAGACGTATGTTACCTCGAGTCTCACGTGCATCTTCATTCCTGGCGGGCCTGATTTTTTCCAGCAAGGATGGTGCTGTTGTAGCCGACCGCTTAGCAGCTTCATGAAGTTCATAGAATGTCTAGAAGCACAGGTTCTCTAGTAAAGCGCGATAGACGAGTACCATGCCATTAATGCACAACTCTACCAATTGATGTTCAGTCACATTTGGATCATGACAATCTAGTGCCTGAATTCTGAATCTCTTGACATAATCATTTGGATGTTCATTATTCGTTGAAACATTCTTCCCAAGTCTGAAAAGGTGATTTGCTAAGACATGAAAAAATATTTCTTGTAGAAAGCGGTAACCATCTCACACCAGTTGGATATGTTGTTTAGTGCAATATTGTTGTACCATGTATACGCTCTCCCGGTAAGCGACTTTGAAAACTCTTTCAGGCGGAGGACATGGTTGTATTCATGCTCTCCTAAGGATTCCAGAAAACGAGAGATGTGTTCACGAGCGTTACTGGTACCGTCATAAAGGAAAAATTGAGGAGAAGAGTATCCCCTCGGAAGAGGAACTCTTTGCACATCAGGAGGATAAGGAGGTTGATGCTGGTGCATATCCGCCGGGTTTTCTTTGCCTCGATTTTGGAGAAGTCGTTCAAGATCCTCACGTGTAATGAAATTGAATTGCTGATTCCTTTCTAATGGGCGTTCAGGAGCAACGCGATCCTCTTCATCTATAAAGGCGCGTCCCGCTGAAGTGCTTGCGCTGGGGGTGTTAAAAGTATTCCTTGTCAGCTCCATCTAGGGTTGACGTGACTCTTGCAGTAGCCGCTCCGTTAGTGTCTTGAGGAAAGTAATTACCTCTTTCTAAGTTGTAGCCATATCTGTCTGAGCTTTAGCGAGAACTTCTTGTCTTTCCATCAAATCAACAATGGTAATAGGGGTTGGCTTCCTCTGGCTCCTCCAGCCTCTCGTCCTGATGGAGGAGTGGCAGTAGCTCTGGTAACAATTGGGGGCGTTACGCTCGAAGAAACATTGGAAAGGGTGGCAGCGGCTCTGGCTTTGGTGATAGGAGGTGTCACACCGGAGGGAGTGTCTCCTGCACCGCTGGTGTTGGTGGTAGAGGATGTAACACCACGAGATAAGTTTATTGTGCTAGCGGGCGGTACATTGGTGTCACCAGCAGGAATGTTGATGCCAGGAGTGTTGTCATCGTCAGTAACATCGGGATTAGTTGCTGATCAAGACCTAAGATCCACCATCTTGAAATTAGGAGGATTGAAATGAAAATTGAGAAATTAACTTCGCAACCGAGAGATTAATCTCCCACTGTGGTCGTCAGTTGTTTTTGGGGTAAAAACTAATTCTGCTGGAAATGGTAAATTTGGGTGTGCCACCGAGAAACGAATCTAAACCCTAAACAAATGCACTACACGGGAGTACTTTAGATTCGAGAGATCAATCTGTACAATTCTGTCCTACACCAAGAAATGGTCGTTCCAGCCTTGCTTCGGTCACAAAATGAAGGAGAAGGGTTGATCTTAGGGAGGGAAGCGAAGAAGGTGTTGAGATCAAAATGGTTAACTCTGAAGGTGTGTTTGTTTTATGACTTGTATCAGAATGTGGAACTTGCTTGCGGAATGTAAGCTATCAGTTCTTTTTATGTTTTATGGATACTTGTGTTGGTAACCAAAATTGTTGGTTGAAATAGGTTGAAAACCTATTTATACAAGTCATAGTTGAACGCACCCTGATCTCATAGGAAGTGGAAGTAGTTGAGTGATGGATAAGTGGGGATCGTGTAAAATGTTGAAATCCACGTCCCTACTATGAAGGGAAGAACGGTTGGTTACGCCCACTACTTCTCTGCTGCCATTAACTGTTCGCCTTTCCTGACACTTTCTCATAATGGGTGTGTTGCACGCCACACGCTGTAAACCGCCAGACCAATACTGTAATACCCCGAGTTCCGGACCAGGGTCAAACCTGTATGGAGGTCTGAACTCGAAGCGTTACGGGTCGGAAAGAGACTTATGCATATATATTTCTCTTACTTAAATTTTTATATCAAACATGATAAAAGCTTTATGAAACATGAATTGACGAATTTGAATTTACAAAAAAAAATCTTTAACAACATTGTAGTTCAAATTTACATTTCAAACAATTACAAGAAGACAATGCAATCAATAAGCCACTCATTTCTAGCCTCCGCTGCGCATCTCTAATAAATCTGCAAGGATGTCAATTGGGGTGAGATAACATCTCAGTAGAAATGCATTCCCAATTCTCTAAAGATGCGCAAACGTAATCATTTTGTCAAGGAAAAACATATAACAAGAATGCAGTACAACTTCAACGAATAAATGATATATTCAAGAATAACAATACCAACAATATTTTCGATAAATTATCCAATCTAGAATTCAGTCTATGGGTTCACAACATTAATATTATTATAAACTAATCATCCATTTAGAATCAACTCAACAATTCACAACAACAATATTTTTTTCAACAATTCATCCATTTAAGTTTCCACACGTCATTCACATATTAATATTGTCACCAACAAACCATGAGTTTACAATACCAAAATGATTGTCAACAAGTCATTCATCAATGATTCAACACATCTATTCACGTATTAATATAGTCTCAGAGAAACCATGAGTTCACGGTACGAAAACCTTGGTTCGTACACCCACTTATCGTTTATCGGCACGGACAGCCTCCATCGATGGTCAGGAACAAAAGTTCCCATGGGGATCATACCCATCTGCTCTATGGGTTCATTACCCGTTTCATTCACGGTATGAAAACCTTGGTTTGTACATCCACCTATCATTTACTGGCACGGACAGCCGCCATCGATGGTCGGGAAACACAAGTTCCCATGGGGATCATTACCCATTTAACTCTCGGGGATCATTACCCGCCGTTAGCATGAAACATGTTCCATATAACGGTAAAACATGAACTCATTTCCTTTTATAAATCATTTTCACAAACAACACAAGCAACCATGGCTTAACAACATCAATTTCATCCAAACATTTAATCAAACACACTAAATGCATACATTTTACATCATGTGTTTCAGTTGATAACTTTGTCCGATCTACCTCAAAATTTTAGAGAACATTCCTGACACCATAATGTATAACATATCCAAATTTCACATGAAACTAACGGCTCAATCAAAATATATTGATTTTACAAATGCATTACAAAATATAGGCAGATAACATCATTTTACCAAAATATTCACCATAAATTCATATTAGTTTCAAATTAAGAAAACCCAAAGCACAATGAAAAATAATACATTTATCTACAACTTTTGTTAATACCTCAAATCATTTTAACATAATTAAGACTACCTAAGAATATCAAAATCACACTAAAACGAAACTGTCCAGAATTTCAGAAACTATCACCCAAATCTAAACGAACATTCAACGGTGAATTTGAGGTGTATGGTTCTCAAAATTTAACCATAGGTACCTAATCATGTTATCTAACAATTAGAAATCCTGATCATCATTAGGAGATATATATTTGTGTGATTAAATTACTAAAACCCAACAATACAAAATAAACACTCAAAGAAAACACCAAAAGAGAAAAGGGTTTCACATTCTACCTTTTATTAGCTATGATCTCCTCTAAGTTCTCCATAGAATTCTTCTCTAAAGACCTAGATTCACCTCCTTCTCTTTGTCTCTTTCTTTTTGGTTAAAACTTTTTATTTTATTTTCTTCTCTAATTCCTTTTCTTTCTACTTTATTATAAATCATATATAATTTAATACTAATACTAATTAAATACAACAATTATATAAATATTTATTATTTATTTTATTCTTTTTATTATCTTTTCATTTTCCTCAAATCCATTAACTCATCTAACGCTAATTAGGTGATTATATTTACACCCTAACATTTTACTAAGTGATAAGAGAATGTCTGCTAGATATCTAAGTTCAAGTGCATAACCTATTAGGCTAAGGCAAACAAAACGACTCCACAAAAACCCAAATCATAAGGTTAATTAATTAGTCGAGCGAAATCGGACCCAAAATCGAAAATAAAAAATAGCGGGTATTACAAATACCCTGATGAACATCCCCCAGTTTGTGACATGTTTGATGTCTCGAGTATTTTGTAGAAAAATATGCAGCACGCTGCTGAGTGGGTCTTGCCTGCGAGACCTAATTATTATGACCAATCACGCGCAAGCTAGGCGGCGGACAGTTATATGTGACAAGTCGAGTTGTGAGACTTGCCGCAAGAAATAGCATGTAATGCTCTTAAGTTGAATAAATAGGTTATTCATGAAATCGATATTTATTGAATATCGCTTGTAATCGATGCATGTAAAGCATTGCTTTTAAGCAAGCAGCTCGAAATAATAGATGCTCATAAGCATCGTTGTATAGAGCCCGTTTTGGTTGGTCGCGGAACCTAATGTCTTAAAAGGAGCGCAGCCAGCCATCTTCGAGCAGCTGTCAGGGGTCGCTTGGGCAAGCTGAGGGCAGGTCGATCGACTCTCATGGAAGAGTGGCGTCCGGTGAGCACGACAGTGCCTTATTAGTCGTCCAGAATTAAATCTTAGCCGGTCAATTTGGCTAGCCAAGTTGGATAGCAGAGATGATTTGCGGCAGTTACATACTGCCGTTGATTCAATTCAAAGGTTTTTAAATCCGCGTGACTGGCGCAGTTTGGCTGATCGTTTTGTGGCATTGCTGGCGTATTTGAAGAAATGCGATTGGTCGGGGCTATTGTTGAGCCGCCCGTGAACATAACCGCGCCTTGCCAGTTGCTTGAAATCAGATCTTGGCCGGTTGATTCGGCTAGCGAAGTTGGACGGCCGAGATTGCTTTGCGGCAGTTATATACTGTCGTTGGTCGACCTCACGGTTTTAAGGCCGTGTGGCCAACCTACTTTGGGCTAACGATTGGAGGCGTTAATTGCTGGCTGTGAGCAATTCAATTAGCCAGGGCTGAAGGCAAGCCGCCGGTGAGCATACTGGCACTTCATTGGCCGGCTAAAATTGGATCTGGGCCGGTCAATTTGGCTAGCCAAGTTGGCGGCCGAGATCGTTTTCAGACTGACATGGGAAGCCTATATTCGATTCCTTAAGGAATTAGGTGTTTCGACCAGCCAACTTCCAACTTTAATTAAAAGTGCATGCTGGGCATTTAAAGTGATCTGATTGGTCGGTGGGAAATAGGGGCCAGCATCCAACAAGTTAGAAGAAGGAACACCGGCCAAAGGGAGTTTGAGTTAGGGCAAATTGGCCAGCCAATCCCTTTCTGCCATGGCTCCTTATGGTCGCGGTTTCCTATTTTCTTCCTATTTCCTGTTTTGGTAGGGTTTGCTCCTACTAGCTCCATGGTGGATCAATTTCCTAGTTTGCCTGGGTTTTGTCTCGATCAATAGGGTTCGAGATATTGCGCAGGCCGCAGAAACCTAATTTTTGTAAATTGGTAAAATTAGGTTAAAAATTTGAATTTTGTGAGCTGTCACAAAATTAATCAAATTTGATGATTTCTGTGCGTTGGCAAAAAATCACTAATTTTATTTTCAGAGAGCAGCGCATCGTGCTTCCGAATAAGTACTTTCATGCAGATCTTAATCCTGACACTTCGGGAGATTCATGTTACTCAGTTGTGAGCGAACATTAATCGTCATGTCATGTCAATATTAAGAGTTCAGCTGGGGAACATAGCATAGCAAAAATACTCAGCAAGCCATACATTAGTGAATAATGCAGGCGAGAGATTAAATACTCATTAGGCTCTATATTAGTGAACAATTCATTTAGGAGCTTGAGTTTCAATACAGTATGAAGAGCGGCATAGGCACTCATCAGATTTTAATATATTCTTCAGGCTCCTTGCGGAATATGGACATATCAAGGTATACTATTTCTGACACCGGGTCAGCTAGACAGACTTTTATAGTTTTCGCCCTAAACTAAAAACCACCATCAACACATAGATATAACTCTTGGATATATTTCTTGATTGAGCTCGCTTTATTAGTTGGTGCTCTCAGAATTATATTGGAGTTTGTCCATACAGATTGCCCAAACGAAATATTGGGTGTGGTTGTTAGACCCACGCTTTTTCAGTTGTAATTCTACCTCCATGATGTTGTAAATTGACATTTGATCGCAACGAGCCGAAAACCACTCAATTCGGACGCACGACGAAGAAGTTATCGAACAAACAAAATATCATGTGTAGTAAGTAGGGGTGAATGAATTGATGACGGGGGAGGAACAGCTGATATGGCGTAACTTCTACTGACATATCCCATGACATGGTGGCAAGTTGCTAATGTGGCAACTGATATGGCAAGGTGCTAGCTGACTTGACACTCGCTTGACGACGCGGAGTTAACATGTTGATGACGTGATCCATTTTTCAATGGCTTCGCTCGGTGAGGGAACACAACCATTTTGATGTCATTGCTCCAAAAATATTTCTCTCCAAATGTAGAAGTTTTTACCTTTATAATGTAGGAAATTGAAATACGGTCGCAATGAGCCAAAAATCGCTCAATTTGGACGTACGATGAAGAAGAACCTAACTTCCCAAACCCAAGGTAAAGAGTGGAAAAGCTCAAACCCAACAGTGGGGCGGAAATATCCCAAAAAGCAAAGGAATTGGGCGTAAATATCTTCTGGGGCGTGAATATCCTGAGTGGAAGTTGAGTTGCAACAAAGTAAACTCAGAACTATGAAAGCTACGTTGAAAAATCAGAAAGTTTTAAAAAGAGCTGTTGGACTTGGCCGCCGGCAACACCCACCGGAGTAAACTCCTTGAAGAGGATGATATCCAGAAGTAGGTGAACAGAACCTGACATGGGTGATTGAAACCCAACGAGGGTGAATATCACGGCTGACGTGGGTGACACAATTCTGATGCGGGTGAACAAGGTAATTAAGAGGGTAAACAAAACCCTGATGTGAGTGAACAAAACCATAATGTGATGACATGGCGTTGTGATTGCTGACGTGACGGAAACTGACTAGGCCATTTTGCTAATGTGGCCCTAAGTTGTGCTGATGTAGTCGTACCAGCTGTACAAACATGCTGACGTGGCTAGTTGCCTTTATCTAGTGTTGACGTGGCGATGCTGGATTGTGACACATGGATTTGTGTTGCTGACTTGGAGGATGACTGGACCTGTTTTCTTCTGGTTGGCTCCACCTGGATGGATCGATTCGGTTGAACTGGAACGGTTCTGGTTAGCTCCAACTCGCGGCTTGCCTTTCGGCTCGGCTGGTGCAGACGGCTCGGCTAGGCTCCACCCGCAAGCTTGGCTTTTGGCTCGGCTTGGGCGGAAACATCTGGAAGCATAACTGACTTGGTCAGGAAGACATCTGGAATGTTCCAGAACTTTCTCTGCAGCGACTTGGTCAACAGTCAATCCAGAAACTTCTAAAACCATCCTGGAGGATTCTGGCACTCGATCAGTGGATACGGGTCAAACTGTCATGGATCAGCGGGTTTGACCAATGACCTTGACTTTGACTGTCAGGGTTGACTTTTTGATGTTGACTGCAACTGTCGATCTTTGACTGGCAAACTGGAGACTAGATGGCTGGCAACATAGATGGAGGATGGATGACAGCACGATTCGCAACATGGCTGAAATATGGATGGCAGCGCAATTTGCAACATGGATGGAAACGCGATTGGCATCATGGCTGGAAACTGGTCGGCAGCGTGGCTAGCAAAACTGTTGACTTTGGATGTTGACCGACGGTTGACCTGTCGTCAACTTTGACTATAGACTGACCATTGACTTTATGTTATACTGGGCAGGCTGGTGGGCTGCGTTGGTTGGCTGGATGACAGACTTGAATGACAGCTGAGTGGTGGCCCAAACAATTAACTGGCCCAATATGTGGCAATTTTATCATGGTACAAACAATCCTATTTACCAAACTCCACCATCTATCATTTTTAATTTCAAATGTTAATTTTCAACGACTGTTTTCAAAGGGGTAGATGGTGGTGTTACACGTCGCGCTCATTTTTGGTAGGAATATAGTCTTATAAGAGAAACGTATCATCAAAATATTAGCTTTAACTTCATTGTCTCGTCTGGAGTTTTACGGGGGAAATAACGTAAATCATGTATGATAATGTACATATAAGAGTGTCAACGGATCCTTCCTCTATATAAATTACATTTAATTCAGTAAAGTTGAAAGTTATTAAATTACACATATAATTAAGGGTTATAATTAAAACTCAAACATCTTAAATATACGCCTTTATTGAGATGCATCTTGTGGAGGAGCAATGAATATAAATGGATTGTATTTGTACAACCCCATAAGGATGCTAAAATAACTTAAGAAACAAAACGATTTTCTGTGAAGTTTTTGTCATTTCCCAAGTGATCTGCTTATCATATTCTCATTGGTTTCACCAATCATTCTTATTCGACTGAATCGCATGTTAAAGCCATAAATTCCTGCGCATCTTTGTAAATCACAAAAAAACTGAGCTGTCAATCTTTGTGCATCATGATTTCTTGGGTTCGTTGTTTTCAGTAAATTTATGAAATATGTTTGACCAAAAGGGGTTTCCTTGTCGATATCCACCATTGATAGCATCCGGTGTAAAAATAACATAAATCCTGCAAATGCATTCATCTTCGGCTAAGATAAATTTTGCATCCTGAACTCTGTTACTTCGGCCATATCAATATAATATATTTAAAAACGGTATATTGTGGGGAACGTGTGAGTGAAAATGGTGGATTTTGATTTAGATTATAAAAAATGTGAGTGAAAAATTGAGAAGTGTAGAGAATATGGGAATATAAATTATGTTGAAATTGATTATTTATTTATAGGCAACGGATTTTGGACCGTTGAATGCTAAAAACACTAAGCGACGTAAATTTCATCGAGCAACCAAGACTATATCACTGACGACATGGAGTTGACCGCTCGATGTGGCCAATACTGAGCGGCAGACTCTACCCCGATGAGCTAAATCGAAAATTTGCTATAAACGAAGATGTATGTTTGTCATTTTTTCGTACCGATAATTAGTACAAAAATGGCAAATCCAAACGTTTTCCCCATGCATAAAAACCGGCCTTAATTGTACACTTAAAAAAAGAAAAAAAGTATCTCTCTTCAAACTACTTTTGGGAGGTAGGGCAGGAGTAAAGATACTAAACCCGACAACATTTTGGGACTAAACATTAATTTTCACTATATAAATTTTCATAGATTGACCAAACTTTAACTAAAACTATAAAATAAGCGATAAAACTGAATTGAACCGAACCGATTAAAAACCATCAAACTTAACCAATTCGTTTAACTGTTAAAATCTATTTTAAACTTATACTTGAAGGATAGAGAAAATTTACAACTTTTGCAAGTCAAATTAGGGGTGAGACTTGGGTTGGGTCAACCCATCTAACCCATGCCCAACTCGAACGTTGGGTGGGCAGGGGCAATGTATTTTTAGGCTTTGGACAAGTTTGAGAATAAATTTTATAAACCTGAGTTAATTTTTGGCAAGCATGGACATGAATATATTTAACCCGAACAAACCATCCAAATCGAACAACTATAGTATAATTATATAAAACTATTTTTATAATTGGTATTATTATATGTTTATTTTTAGAATCGGTATTATTATATGTTTAGTGTAGCTTAAGCTATTATCTTCAAATCTTGGTGACAAAGATTTATTACTTGCAATACAAGTATCAATTATGTGGTTATCGAGTCTTGGCTATTTGGTTCCGAAGTCTTGATCATTTTGGTTTCAAGACGGATTACAACAAATTTCTACCATAACTTGAAAAACCAACGAAACACTCATGCCAACATCATCATCCTCCATTACCATCATCATTCAGCCATGTTCACGAGATAATCCATCTCCAATCAGTGAGTAAACAACATGTGCCGGAATTATTTGAAAAGATTGGTGGTTTCTTACAAAACAACATAAGCTATCTGAGCTATACACAATTGTAACACAGAGGTTCGGATTAAATGTGAAACCTAAACTCTCTAAAGTATAATCACATATTCCTTATATTTAAACTAATAGGTTTGCAAAAAATTCTTGACAAAATGTCTCCATTTGGACAATAAAACTAAAAAACAACTAGGAAAAAAATAATCCAAAAATCCCGAACCATAGTCATAATTTTTATCTAAATCGAAAAGCACGAGTCCGGACAGATTGTCCAAAAAAAAGAATACAAGTGCATAAAGAACTTCATGCAAAAAAGTTAGCCATAAGAAATCGAACAAATTAAAATCTAGAAATTTATAAATTATTTCCAAAAATTCCCCAAACCATGAAAAATGGAAAGTTCCTATTTACCTTATGCCTCAAAATGACGCCTTGGTCGTATTATAACCATGTTTGGAATTTATTTTTATTTTATATATATATAATAAAACACTTTGTAACCAATTTGTAACGAACTTTTTAGGAAAAAAAAATGTTTGGTAAAAAAAAATCAAATTGCTTTTCTCCAAAAACACTTCTGTTTTAGATCAACTTTTAAAAGCTACCCAGAAGAAGCTTTTAAAAGCAGTAAAAGCAAAAGTTGTGGACCCACTCAATTTTAATTAATTGATTCTCTAATTTAATGTTGTTATTATATTAAAATTTTATTTATGTATAATTATTTTCACTAATCAAATTTTATTTATTTTTGTTGTAAAATAACAATAATAATATACCGGAGAATTAGTGGTTACCTAGTACTTGTCGTGCAGAATTAGGGGAATACATATCTAGTGCCCCTTTGACACCTCTAATGAAACCAGGCGGAGGAATAAGACCTATAGTTGTAGGTATAATCTGGAGGAGGTTGTGCTCAAAAATTGTCGCTACGTCTGTGGCTAAAGAAATGGCAGTATATTTAGGAGACTATCAATTAGGTGTGGGAAATCCCTGTGGGGGTGAAGGCATTCTCCATGCAGCTAACAATTTACTTTAAAATAAGGGAAGACAAAGCAATATGACAATGCTCCTCATTGATTTCATCAATGCCTTCAATATGGTAGACAGAACTACAATGTTAAAAGAGGTGAGACTCAAGTGCCCAAGCATCTCCATATGGGTTGAAATCTGATATAAGAGATCTGCAAAGTTATATTACAGTAAAAACTCCATATATTAATAGTCTTGGGAACTCATAAAGTTATTAATGTATGGAGTTTATTAATATAGAGAGGCATACAGAAAATAACGAATTTTTTACTAGTTCAATATATGTATATGCTATTGAATATATTTATAGTTCCAGTACACAAATATATGTATCTACCTATGAATTTGTAAGGAGAAAAAGCTTTAAGCATGGTCGACAAGTTGGAAATAATTTGGTTTCAACAAGAAAGATGCATAGCGACGAGGTATAACGCACTCGCAAGTTAAAAGATGTCGTAACAACTCAATAGCTCACATCATTTTCTCAAACAACATAGATAAATATTTTATTCATCTTAAATGTTGATGTAACTAAAGATATAAGTTCCCAATATAATGTCGATTATTAATATATAGAGAAAAAATCTTTATAGAGGGACTAAAAATATCTATTAATATTAAAAATATAGAGGTTATTATTATTTATAACTGGCCCAAGTTGGGACTATGATTTTGTATTAATATATAAAGGTTATTAACATATGGAGGTTTTACAGTACGATGAAGACGTTCTCTCATCGGTACAAGGTGTGCAACAGGGATATCCTTTGGGTCCACTGCAATTTGCCTTAACTCTACACCCTTTGGTCAGTCAAATTATGTCTCAATGTAAGCTTGATCTTCAAGCTTGGTATTTAGACGATGGCACTATTGTTGGTGACACATTGGAGGTGTCCAGAGATCTGAGAATAATACAAGATGAAGGAACGGCTAAAGGTTTACACCTAAATATAAGTAAAACTGAAATGTTTTGGCCCAAAATTGATTTCAGAAGTCTAGTTGCATGTGTTTTTCCTACTAATATCAATAGACCGGCTGATGCAGTTAAACTAGGAGGTGGTCCGATTAGTTTAGATTCCCATTTTGTAGCAACATAGTCATAAATAGAGTTGAGAAAACTATCGTGTTGATGGATGTTGTCAAGAAACTTAAAGATCCGCAAGCAGAGCTCTTGCTTCTGCGTAACTGCACGGGAGTCTCACGGTTGTATTTCACCATGAGAACCACCAACCTTTCAGCACTTCACCCTGTGCAAGCTCGTTTTGATCAGTACTTTATGTAGTACTTGCGACAAATGATTAATGGTGATGGTGCTGGATTTGGTCCACTCCAACATCACTTAGCTTCTCTTCCTATTAAGGATGGTGGGGTCGACATTTACACCATGGAAGACACCAGCCACTACTACTATCTCGCGTCGTGCTATCAAACTCAGCATCTACAGAGAATTATATTGAATCACTCTGCAACACCGGCCTTAAGTCATTTTTATCAGCTTTCCTTAGATAACTTTAAGAATGTTTGTGGTATATCATTATCTAACTTCAGGGTCGACCAAACTTCCCCCATCATATGTGTCCAATGGCAGTGCTTTAATTTGACCACCAAATTCCCCATGACAGCACGCGATTCGGCACTTTGGCACCGCAACAGAGGTGGGCATGCACAAAACAATTTGTTGGCTATTCCTATTAGTGGTCTTAACCAATCTGTTGGGGCCAAGGCAGTTCAGGTCTATTCTAATTATGGATTAGGTATCCCTATTTTTGATGAAGATAGCCCATGCCCCAGTTATAACCGGTTGATGGACTTTTTAGGCCACACATTACATTGTGCTAGTGATGTTGGTCTTAAATTTCGGCATGATCTTGTCTGTGATGTCGTTGGCGATATATGCTATTAGATGGAGTCTCGGCGAGAAAAAAGGTACCTCTAGGTTTCTTATCTTACTCTGACGTTGCTTTGAGACCAGTTGACTTACTTGTGTACAACTGGGAGAATGGCCGAGACGTTTGTTTTGATATCACCAGTGTTTCACCATTTACCAACAGTAGAAGTCGCGACTTTACACAGGCCAACCCATAGCAAGTGCGGTTACACGTAAATGCAATAAAAACTTAGACATGTGCTCAGATCATGGATACGGCTTTAGTATTCATGTTTTTACAACTTTCGGAGAGCTAAGAGAAGATATGGTGGTCTTTTTAAAGCAGTTGAAGTATTGTATGGCTAGTCATAACGCCAACTTTAAAGTAGGCAGTTCTCTATTTCATAGAATATGAATTACAATTCATAAGGTATAGGAGCTCAGCTTGTGCTAGACTCCCAACCAATTTCATATCATAAATACATCTCCCTGTCTATTAATCAATGACCTTTTTACAACTAAAATAATATTATTATTTAAAGGTAAATATTTAAAAATATAATTTAAATATTAAGTAATTTAAATATGAATAAGAAATTATTAAAAAATATTTGTTGTTAATATTTATTTAAAATTTATATTAATTCAAACAAAATTCAAAATACTTCGTATATTTCATTATTAATGAATATCATTTAAAATAATTTTTGAATCGTATCTAATTTAGTCATTAGCCACATCACAAGCACTTCAGCATGATAAGTTACCAAACAGAATTTACAATTTATTGTTCCACAGCACTTTACATACTATAGTTTACCAAACGTATAGCTATTTATTTTTAAAGAACAATACAGCACAATTGAAAAACACTTTTGTCTTATGTCTTAACCTTTTAAAAAAATCAAAACCATTTTTCAAATTATCGAGGAAAATAATCAAAGCCATTTTTCAAATTATCGAGGAAAATATCAAAGGAATATTCAAATTTATTCTTCACCAACACTAGTCTCGACATAAATATTTATTTCATCTTTAATCAATAAAAACATATTTGGAGGAGTTTTGCAGATTCGGTATTCCTCGCAAGAGATGATGAATTATATTTTTATTTTTTTAAGAATTTTCTTTTCTTATTTGAAATTTATGGAAACCTTAATTATTATTTTTCTGGAAGATGGATACAATCATAAATTAAGAATCCAGAGGGTAAAATTTTTAAACTACCCCACAGCACTTACCTTTGTGCAAATAAACGCCTATTTCTCAAATTAGCTGTCAGTGATATACAACAGCGTCCTAACGTAAAAAAAGATTCGGGATTCGGCACCGGTGTAACATTTGCTTTATTGTGTTTAGGCATCCGACACACGAAACAAAAATAATATATATATCAAGAATACAAAGCAGAGTTTGGATAACTTAGCCTATGTAAAGAGTGGTCAGGATTTATCCTCACAAAAGATAAATCTATGGATGTAATAGTTTGTCATAACTGATGGTTCTGATTGAGATTAGAAGTGCATCTAACGGATAAAATTTACCATGTCACTAATGTTCCATTAACTCTTTATAATAAATATTTATTAATACGCCATGATAAATGTTAGATTAAAAATAATAATAAATAAATTATTCTATTAATGATGTAATAAATATATTTTTCTTAACTAATACTTAAGATTAGTTTGGTATTGTCGTGAGTTTTACAAAAGTGCTTTTCCAATGTGCATTATTGTGCGGAGCATTGTAAAAAAAGTAATTGAACGTTTGTAAAATATAAACTAAATCTAAAACTGATTTAAAAAGCGATCAAATTGGTGAGAAATAATCATGTTCAACTATTGTTGTTGTAGCAAATGACGAATTTCTCTAATAGTGATTTTAAAGGTATTTAATAATTACGAATTTCTCTTATAAGTTTTGTTTATGCAAGTATTGATTTAGCTGGGTTCTTTTATATTTTTGTGTTAAGTTGATGAGCTTTTAATTAGAATACAAGTTTGGTTAACAGAATTTGATACATATAGGGTATTCTCTTTGTAACACTGATGTTAGTCTCTCATCTTTTCCGTTAGCACTCTGTTTCGATCCCGGCTTTGTAGACATTATTTGATTAATGTTGGGGTATTTGTTTAATCTCAAGGTCGATTAAACCCAGTGTGTGTTCTACGAATTGAAGGCGGCAGAAGTTTGTGTCGGCTTTTTTTTTTTTTGCAAGTTAAAATTCATTCAAAAGAGCTAACCTAGGGAGTTAGCAACCCTTACATCTGAAGGAGTAGAGCCATCGAATGTCAAAACGACTGGTGAGTGTTTGCCATTTGATTTATCTACTTCCAAAGCTTTTATCGGCTCTTCCTTGAGACTAATAATTTTTCTTCAGAAGGTTAGTTGAATTTATGTAGATACAGATATCAATATGACTATGTTCTTTATTGCTCCAAATTACTTGAGTAACAATAGATGTGAGAATGCCACTCATGCATTACTTAGCATAGTTGGTGTGAAAAAAATTTATCCACGAATTTCTTCAATTTTATGTTATCAATATGTATATCTCAATTTACTTTTAGAAGTTTATTTTTTCAGCTCACACATGTATATCTTAGCCTTCCAATAGCCAATGATTCTTCATATTCATAACTCTCACATTTGCAAAAAAAAATAAGATAGTTTTTGTCTATAGTAGGGAAAATATTATGGGTTTTTGCATCACTCCGTAGAGTCTTAATTATCAATAATTTCGGAACCCATGTATTCATAAACGTCATGGAGTTGGATTGGAAGTTTAGCTATATGTACTATTAGATAAAATATTCTTTTTGAAATTTAAAATTACGGTGGGATGGAATAATAAATGGGGAAAATATCTATTATTTTACTACCTCCGTCCCACTATTAAGTGACCTACTTTATAACTAAATTTAGTTATAAAGTAGGTCACTTAATAGTGGGACGGAGGTAGTATTTTATTTTATTTTCATGCTGGGACAACATTATTACTCCAGCCAGATAACAAATTGAAATAACATGCTTAAGTAAAATAAAAAGATCAGGTAACCCATTATTTTTCTGGCCAAAACCTATTTGAATATCAAAATAATTACCCACGAAAAAATGAAGCAAAACGAATGTGAACAATATCGTATTGGATACAAAACATCCCGTGCCGTTACGGCACGGGTTAAGCCCTAGTCTAGAATACAAAACAAAGCTTGGCTAAGTTAGGCTAGATAAAGAGCGACCGAGATTTGTCTAGGAGGGATAAATCCACGGCCGTGGTTTTTTCAACTAACCATTATAAATACTTTATTAATTAGTGTTCAATTAATTGCTCATGATGAATGATTAATTAATTTTTCATGATAAATGTTCATTTAATGAATCTAATAAATACATATATTTTTTATAAATACGTTTATTAAAAACTATATATATATTGATCGGTAAAGAATTTGGTGCTGGCGAGTTTCGAACTCAGGTAACTGGTATCATCACCCAATGACTTTACCACTGTACTATAGTGACCCCGGTTAAAAATTATATTAATAATTTTTAATGGTGGTAGTGAAAGAAGCAGTGGGTGGTGGAAACAGTGGCGGGTATTTGTGAGTGGTGGAGGTGGTAACATTACTGGTGGTGAAAAAAATAGTGGGCGTGGCTGGTTTTTACGTACGGTGGTGGATGTTAGTGAATAGCAGTGGACAATAATAGTTTTGTGTCTTTACAGAATTGGCAACATTTTATTGTGATAGATGTAGTTGGTTGTTTTTAGCACAACTGGTAAGGACAAAACACAAATATTTTGAGGAGGATACTAAATCATATAAGACAATATGATCATGACCGCTGGATCACCCAAATGGGATCCCAGCTATTTATAGTACCCGATCGAATAACTCACGGTTTTTAGTATTAAAATAAAATTGATTACATTTCTAGAATACAAAACAAAGTTTGGACAAGTTAGGATAGATAAAGAACGATCAAATTTATACTTGCAGAACATAAATCTACCGCTATAAATGATCACGTTTAATTAAAATTTAATAATAAATGTTCAATTGATATTTCATAATAAATGTTTCTTTAATTAATCAAATGAATATATTTTTGTTGATACATAATAAATTTATTTGATATTAACCATATCAGTAAGCATTAATGGTGGTTGTGATGGTGGGCAGTGGTGGGGATAATGGTGGTGGGTATTGGTGAGACTGGTGGAGTGGTGACGATAATGTGGTGGTGGAAGAAGTAGTGGTAGTACGGTGAGAAAAGGGGTCCTAAGATAGGTAAATTAAGCACTAATGGTGGTTGTGATGGTGGGTGGTGGTGGTGGATCGGCGTTGGGGATAATGGTGGTGGGTATTGGTGAGAATGGTGAAGTGGTGACGATAATGTGGTGGTGGAAGAAGTAGTGGTAGTAGGGTGAGAAAATGTGTCTTAAGATACGTAAATTATTTAGTCACCCTTGGTTAATTTTTCTTTGTTTTGTTTTAATTTGATTTTAGTTTTCAAATTACTTTTTTTATTATTTTATAAAATTAAAACAATTTTTAAAGGCCAGATTTTTCCACACAAAAAAAGATGTTGTGATTTTAAGATTTGCCGGGTAGGGGGCGGGAAGAAAAATGAAACCTATAAAAAAATTGACCAAACACAAGGCTACACGCGAATTAATTGTAATCGGTTCAGTTTCTCACATCTCTCTTTATTCCCTTTTTTTGTCATGGTTTCTGTTTCTGTCACTATTTTTCCCCTACTTCATGGGATTATGCGAGGCTACGCGTGAATTAATTGTAATCGATTCAGTTTCTCACATCTCTCTTTATTCCCCTTTTTTGTCATGATTTCTGTTTTTGTCATTTCTCCCCAACTTCGTGTAATTATGCATGCTTGATAATAGGTAAAGAGACAAGAAAAGAAATGGATCAAGTATTAAATATTATTATAAATTTTAGGAAAATGAATAAACACAAATCTATGTAAATTGGGAACCCAACAATTTATATCAAAGAGAAAAATTAAATTCTAATGCTAACAGATTTTGCAAGATTAATCTAATTGATTTTAAAGAAATTTTAGTTTTTTTTAGTTTTGTTACAAGTTTGGTGAATGACCTTTGATTATATTTTTTTGAAGTAGTGAACGAAGTAATGTTCTACTGCCCATAGGATTTGCTCTAACGATTAACTATGTTTGTCCAAAGGGTTGTATGACTTGCATACACAATATTAAAAGATTTGAGGATAAGGACATGTTTATTAACCAACTCCTCAAAACATTTAGACCTGGATCGATTGGTTTGATTCTTCTCAGACAATGACGACATGTATGAATCGATCGATACATTTGAAACACATATCCTTGCCCGTGCCGTTACGGCACGGGTTGAGACCTGGTATATATATATATAACAGGAGTTAGCAAGATGACATTGAACCACTGAAGCTAAAATGAAGACCTTTAGTTCACTTGTAGAGGCAATGCAGGATGCTGCAGATATCTGCAATAAACCAAATGCCTAAATATCTTCATGCAAAGAGATGTAAGAAAATAACAAACTCTATCATATTTGCAGTTTCAAGAAACTAAATGACAATTTAAGCTACAATAGAAGCCAAAACCCTGTAACTGATCATACCAAAGCTAACTTAAATTGGTATCCATTATTTGTACATGTTCATCATTCTGGTTACTATATATACCCCCAAGCTCTCCTTCATTAAGCACACACAACAAGTAGTAAACATACAAACACAAACATATCTACACTACTTCAGCAAGTTACGATAAAGAAAATGATGAAGGCATTTGTATGTGTTGTTGTCGTTCTAGCCATGGTTCAATTGATTGTTCAACCAAGCCAAGCCTTTACCTGCACCGACGTTGATAAGTCCCTTGTGCAATGCATGCCATACTTAGTTGGCAGTGCCGCCCAGCCAGTTACAGCATGTTGTGATGGAGTTAAGCAAATCAAAGGGATGGCAACTACCACTGATGAAAAGCGCCAAGCTTGCAGCTGTGTTAAAGATGCAGCTAATAAGTACCAGAACATAAAGGAAGATGCAGCTAGTGGACTCCCTACCAAGTGCGGTGTTCCACTCTCTTACCCTATCTCCAAAAACATTGATTGCAGCACGTAAGTAAAAGACCTAATCAGCTTGTTTAAATATCCTAACTACTACTAAATTTTACACAAAAAATCAGGAGAGGAATGTCTCCATATTTCTGATAATGTCAGATGCACTAGTTCGATACAGTCCAAGTATTTTATCATCATTTTTTGTGATTACAAGATTTTACTATACATGACATGTTATGCTAAATACCCTATGCATTTGCAGAATCAATTAAAGTCACTGATGCTTTGCTGGAAAATAAAGGGAGACAAGAATCTGATGCTCCTGCAACAATGTCTATCCAGATTATCTGATTATGTAGCCAATGTTGTTTTCCTTTTCCTATTATAAGGTATGGTTTTGTATGCGATTGCTTTGTAATGGAGTTATGGTCTGCCTGAATCGACCTCCATAAAATGTTATAAATAAAGAATATTAGTTATGTTATTGTGGCGTGTAGACACTAAAGTCTGAACACATGTTTCTACTTTTCTCAAAAGCTTCAGTCGTCATCACCGGTAGGGGTTTGGGGATTCAGGTGATTCATCGATTCACAAAATCTTTGGATGCGGGTCCAGTGGAATATACGCTTAAATAAATATACATAAAAAGTATTAAATTCAAAATCTAATAACCCTTGGAGGTAAAATAAATGCAACAAACAAACTGTGAGCATAAACAAGAAGTGTTCCCTAATTCCTACTAGCTCTAACTTCATTGAACCAATTGTATGTTTCACTTTGACTAATATGCATAGACTCGAGTTAAGGTTCTCAAGTTCTCCTCAAGTTCTACAGACTAAGAACAATATATGGGGCAATGTAATCTTTTTATGTACTAAAAATTCTTTAAATTTACCAATATATAGCAACTTGACAAGTAGTAAACATAAATTAACTCTAATTTCTTAACCTCAAATGGATCTCTTAAAGTATCCCCAAAGAATTCCCAATATCCCTTGGGTTTTCTATACTTAAAAAAGTAATAAACTGCCACATGCAGATTTGGGTATGAAACCCAAGAATTCCCGAGGGTATTCAAAACGGATGCGGTCACAGGTCATCACCGTTGCTGTCTGACTACAAACTGTTAGACTCGAATGGGTTGATCCTGGTAACTACAACAAAGATTAAGCTGCACACTAATCATCATAATTATCAGCACTAGCACATAGAACATTCAGAGTCAACTTTACGCGGCTTTTGACTTGATAAACCAATCTCCTCTATTTGGAGTTGTCCACAATCGGGAATGGGTCAGTTAAGAACACTTGAAAGTGCTGCTTTACTTTTTCTTCGCTCTAACCTTTTCTTATTGACTAGGCAGCTTACAAAATCTTCTGTTTCATTAGTTAGAAACAGCTGGCCAAATCACTAATTTAGAAAATAAGGATTCAACATCTGCAACTGGCACAAACATGGCGAACCAATCCAAGTCCATGGATTCCTAATAACTATGATGAGGATAGTGTTTGTTCAAGTTAAAGGTGAACAACATTGAGCAGCTAAGATTCTGAGATATCAATCTGAGCGTAGCAGAGATGTGAACTCTAACTCAAACTTTAGACTTTAATTCCTCAAGTTATAGGTGAACAACATTGAGCAGCTAAGATTCTGAGATATCAATCTGAGCTCGTATAGCAGAGATGTGAACTCTAACTCAAACTTTAGACTTTAATTCCTTGTGCTAGGATAAAATACGAACGATGCAATGAGAAAGATCTTTCAGATTACCTTAGAGGAGGCTCAAGGGATTTGACACCAGGGCTGTATTCAATACTGTCAACTATTCAAACTTGAATTCTCTTTCTCCATAGATATGATGCACGCAAGCCTATCATGAACCTGTAACAATAGTTTTACAAGGCCCACTGTGAAATGAAATTCAAGAAGAGAGCCCTCTAAGGATTTGTAGCAACCAACCATCCAAAGTAGGCATACCTCTGAAAGTTGTTTGCTCTTATCCAGCAACTCTTTAGAATCATCGTACCTAGGCACGCAGATGTGGAACCCAGAAAATTCAGTCACTCAAATAAAAGATATTCTAAAGTTTGGCAGAACAAAATTCTTTCGGAGGAATTCAGTAAATTCTCACCAATGACGAGGGAGTCCAGCTTCTTCTCGAGCTGAATAATTGAAGGGGCCCTTCACCTCCACATTGTACTCTTTTAGTAAGTCTAGGAAACAAAACTGGATATGGTCACTAATGTAACATATATATAACAACCAAAATCCATTTATTTGACAACTAGTATCTTCAGTAGAAGGTTCTTCACCTTTAAAGGTTACACAAGGTACACGACCTAATCTTCGGCACACCGAAATAAACCAGAAAACACCAACAGCTACATGTGCAACTTCCTCGTCGGCAATCCTAGACACAATGTTTGATGTCCTACAATCTCCAAAGCCAATTAACTTTTGCACAAGCCGCGGCCCAGCATCAAGCCCTCTAGCCTCCTGATAAGTAATACAAACAAATGAAGTAACTCTAGTAAGCACCCTTATCAAAAAAACAAATATAATTTTTACTGAAAGCGAAAGAAGATGCAGAGAATAGCTGACCGAACTTATTCTAGATAAATTAACAAAATGGCTAGAACAAGAAGATTTACTTGAACTAGAGGAATTACTGCAAGACGTGCTGCAACATCTCCAGATGATTTCTCACACTCCCTCCAAAGCAAATTATGAGCAGGCATATCCCCGTAGCTATCAGCGTACAGTTGAAAACAAAACCCTTCTTATTCAACAGCAACTTATATCACCTTGAATACATCACTCAATCAAATGAAAATCAACACAATCAATACTCTCTTTCTCACCTAACACCAAGTTCAGCTAATCTCTGTGAACACCAACTAAAATGCCGACTCTCGTCATCAGCAACATGTGCAAAATCAGCAAAGAACCCATCTCCAAGAACATCGCTATACTGAGAGAACCGAACAACTGTATCCCATGCCAGATCAATAGCATTTAGCTCCACATGAGCAAGGTTATGCAGCATATAAGCATTAAGTGGCAAACCTGACTTCTTGGGAGCTGGAACCTCTTTTGGAGAAACCTGCACTCATTCAAAAATAAATTTAGCCACAAGCTTACTCAACACCAACACGGCCTCAAAATAACCAAAAAATCGTTTTATAACAAACTAAACTTGGATAATTGAGAAGATTAGCACCAATAAATCATAAAAATGAGATACCCATGATGTTAAAGAGACAGACGAGAACCAGATTAGGTTTTGGGGGCCGAGCAGGACGATCAGGAGGAGTAGAAACGCCTAGTGGGAAATTCTCACGGCGCCATCTCGTGTAAGCGAGGTGCGACAGCTTACATTTAGTGAGAGGGTCGCTTGTAGAGAGAACTAGGGTTCCTAATTCAGAAAGGGAAGAAGCAGAAATGACATCGTCATCAAAAGATTGACTAAGCGGTGATTGTTCTGGACCATTGGAACCCCATGTCCGGTTGTTGTTAAGAGAACTTTCTCTCCAGCTTTGAAGTCCTGTCCATGGCTGATACTCAATCGACGAAGAGGATGAAGAACACAAGGAATTTGCTTTCACGGACCGCAGTAACGGATAATTAAAGCACAAAGCGCATCTCACTGGAGGTGAGAACATTTGTTTGAGACTCATTTTTTTCGGAATTACCTCTGAAACAGTGTGGTTCTAAGTTTTTTTCATGTCTTTCTGATGGGCACTTTTTTTTTAATCAGAAAGACCTAATTCAGTGATGAGATGAGCCTAAAGCTGAGAACAGACGCGTTATGAAATTTAGTCCCGGGTCTACCGTATGGTTTGTTCAGAATAGAAAGAAGCCATTAGTTTAGTCAGACAAGGCTGCTAATAGGGGTATACCAGGGTACCAAATCTCAATTCCGTTATCTGTCTTATATGAAATTTGGTAAAACCATATCAGCAATGTGGTAGATAACCCTTCCATATATAGATCATGCAGTTAAGAACGGTACACTGAACAGACCAAATCTAACCATATAAAGTTGTATAAACAAGACTCCCACACGTGGCTTTTCAGGTTCTGAATCTCTAATCTACAAATGGCTCTTAACAAATTAAGATCTTGCCATCTTTAAGTGATTTTTTTCAGACAATAGAATAGATGGCTAAGAGAGAAAAGGGGAGAGTTTTGAGTAGAGCAGTAGTTAGGTTAACAATGTACAGAGTTGCTACTACACCAAAAACACATCGATCTCCTCCTAATCTAAATGATATACCCCACCACCACAAAGATCACACGGCCATGTGAATTTCAGGGAGAGCCATAAATAAGTCTTCCGGATAAGCAGACTTTCAGCAGCAGATCTTCCTTCCTCTGCAGCAGGATGATGACAGCTCCTACACATCTTGGCTCTTGCAAAACCAAGGGCATATTCGGACCATCAAGCGTCCCAAAAATTTTAACCACTTCCATACTTCCCATTATGAAAGACCCTGCAAACGCCGAAACATTTTAATCAGACAACATATATAATACCCTTGTGCATAAGCAAGTGATCATTGTTACAAAACTAATTCTACAATCATAGGAAAACAACACGATATCCAGAAGTAGTTAACTGCCAAAATGGGTTACCAAAACAAAGCTGAAAACAGCTACATAGCTTATGTGCCAGAAGTAAACCAATTCATTCTCAAACATCCTTTCCCAACAAAAACATAATATCTAGAAGTAGTTAACAACTGCCAAAATGGGGTTGCCAAAAAAGCTGAAAACAGCTACATAGCTTATGTGCCAGAAGTAAACCAATTCATTCTCAAACATCCCTTCCCAACAAAAACATAATACCTAAGCGTTTGCAGTCTACGTTCTTAAGTCAAGAATGCAATAATAGGAAAATTTTAAAGTAGCTCATAAACAGCCGAAAAAATAACTGAAGACAGCATCACGCACCACTATAGCTGTGTTTGCACAACATGCTAATGACAGCCTATTTGTCAAGTTAACTAATACCCGAAGTCCTTTTTGATACCTGCCAAGATAATGTTCAACTTGGTGCTGTCATTACATCTGTTCACATACTAAACAGAAATATTTACAACTCTCACAAACCTCTAAAGCTACAAACGGAAATATTTACAACTCTCACAAACCCTGAAGCTAGTAACTAGTTTCCAGGTCATATCTTATCTACAGTACCACGGAGAACGATGTGTTTCCTCCTGCAGTGATAACAATCTAATCTCCAGGTGAGGAAATTCAGAAAGTCATGTCGAAGCAGGAGATTCTTGTAAATCATTACATCTAGCTTCAATGAACTATTAAGTCTGAAGATAATCTGGGAACTAGTCTTTCCTGAAAAACATCTGGGAACTACTAGTTCACTTGTTTGATATAGCACTGGTAAGCAGCTTTCGAACTATTCAGTGTACTGTTCATTTTAAAAATCTTATTCTGTCATCCTACTAAAAAATCGTGTCCTGTTTTTCTTTCAGAATTGTTCTACTCGAGAGGACAATACACTGAGTGCCTTCTCACAAATTCGAAAATTCCACCTTTGGAAACCTACAACCTTATCATGAGAAAAATATTCACAGGACATTCAACATGTGCCAAGCCAATAATAAGCTTAGAATGAGCACACAAGTTACTAAATCTCACGAAACCACTTACAGCCTTCCTGTAACTGTAGTACATACATCTTTAGCATAAATCACACGGTCCTACTTCACCTCGCATGAACAATTTCATAACCCAAAATACCACATAACCCCACCATTTTTCCCCAGTGTCTCATCCCAAACACGCGTTAGGGAGTTTCAACCACCACAACCACGCGCATGAACAGTCTAGTGAGTTTGTGTATCCAAATCCACAACCCAGCCCCTCCATGTGCATACCACACAATTCAAAACAAAACCACAACCAATTCAACCGATCCACACTACATGAAGTTCCCGCCATCACCTTCACCGGTAAGCAGTAGACATGACAAATTACACATTTAATAGACCACCTATACTATAGTCCTAAAATACTCAATTTACTTAATACAAACAAGATAAGATGTGATATGCACATTAAAAAGATTTATCTCTTGAACAAAACGGATATCATGCAGAAAACCAAAAAATCTAACTGGTACAAGACTAAAAAAAACTCTTTGAATTCAACTACTTACAATCTTCATACCTTAACTACATGACATGCATACAATTAGGGCTTTAATTCACTATGCCTGCTAGGCCAGTATCAAGTACGAAAATAGCTCAAATAATAAGATGTGAACAGTTTTCGATTAGCATATCAGTCACTGGGAGCATCTAGCTGGGATGTGCACAAAAGAAGCAAACCTAAAAGAATCAAATCCAACGAAAACGGACATACAAGTATAGAAATACATATTATTGCTGCCTAATCTGTATGCTATAATACAAATTCATCGTGGGGAACTCAAGCAGTGAACCACACTTGCAAAACCATGGCTTCGCATTGATATTATCATGGGGAAAAGAACATAACAAATAGTTCACAAAAGTTGGCTGAAGCAACACACTAACGTATACTAATAAAATTTGGAAGAAAAAACCAGCTTGAGCATTCCAAATTCAAGAAGAAAAAACAAAATTCCCTACCTGTGTTAAAACCATTCAAGTTTTAGGAGAATGTCCACCTTCTGATGCAGATGAACTTTCACTATCAGAGTCTGTTTGCACACCACATAGTAATTTTAATCAGAAACTTATTAATTGCATCGTTAATTGCATCAGAATGTACAATATACAATAAGAAGATCAAAGCATCCTAATAGTTGGTCAGAAGTCATGATTATACCACTTGAAGATGATCCAGAGTCGCTGCTAGAGCTACTAGAACTACTTGACCTGTTGCCATCATCACCCTGTTTTTCACCCTGCATCTGTGAAGCCACATTTCTTTCCTCTGCATAATAAAAAAACAGAAATCAGCCAACCATTATAATTTAGTCAAGTTGTTAGAGCACGAAGAATGCAACTAATCATTATCGTATTGTAACCTGTTCTAGCTTCCTTGGGTGCCTCCACTGAAGCAGGCGCTGGAGCAGGAGATATGTCCTGTAACAGTCAAAACGAGTCATTAACCATGCAACATATCCCAAAGCCATGTATAAGAAGATAGTAGAACAGACGTTCATTTAACATATATGAATCAGCATCTTACCATTTTTGTGGCCCTACGCTGAGCTTCTTCTCTCGCTTGCATAGCAAGTTCAGCTTTTCTCTTATTTTTGCTCAAACTCTTCTTATAATTTGTAACGAACCTATCTAGTTCCCACAGAGTTTCTGCATCAACACTATCAATGTCCACTTCAATCTCATCATCATGTTGGTTCAGTGATGAATTTCTCTTTTTGATGATCTGAACTATGTTATCGAGCTTCGCTGAGGGTAAATTCTGAAGATGTGTGCTGAGCTTTTGTTTCTCTTCAAACGTCATGTTTCGCTTATTAGGATCTTTTGCCTTAGGCTTCTTCAGAACAGGAGTTCTACCCATAGGAGCACTATTTGAAGGCTTCAACTTAGAATCAGCAAAAGGATGTGTAATTGACTCTGACCTATCAAGAGTTCTTCCCAATTCAGTAGAGAAAGGAGGATACGGGGTTCTCTTTGACGTTGGGGTAGGAAGACCCATTTCGTAATCAATTTGATACCTTGCTTCAGGATTAAATTCAGTCTCTAACACTGCCCACCTTTCTTCAAATATCTGCAACAGCTGCTCTGCCATAAAGTGCACATCCTGCCCTTTAGGGTTATAGATCATGGCATTACTAAACGTCAATCTCACATCCTCTGCAAATTCCCTGGGAGACTTATACCGGTTCATGTTCAGCTTAGATTTCACAGTGCCCAAGTCCATTGGGTGCTTGATTATAAGGTAATAATCATGAAGCCCAAGCTTCTTAACATCCACAGGACTGTTGAACACCCATCCGTGCTTGTGTTTCATCAATCTCGAAAGCAAACTCGAACAGCTTCTGAAAGCCTGACTGGAATATTTGTCGATCCCAAACCCATGAGATCCTCCATCCCCACTTCCATGATGTTTCTTTCCACCGCCAGATTTTGACTTTCTGCTCTCTGAAGGAGGAAATTTATCCTTTGCAAGAAGAAATTCTGAATTTCGGTAATACTGATTAGCTTTAGGCGTCCTCTTCTCCACAATATCAGCAACCCCGGTATGAGTATTCTCAAAAACTGATACACTGAGCAATGGCCTAAACCCCTGATGAACTCCCACTGAACCAGCCTCGGATATTGTTCTCTTCACACCACCACCATTATCTAGGGCAACATTAGCAGACAAATGCGAGTTACTATAACCACCAACACCAATTTGTGGGTTACTATAATCACCAATATCAATATGCGGGTTGCTATAACCACCAACACCAACCTGTGCCCCCTTAGCTTCAAGTCTCTTCTTCAAACTCCGAACTTGTTCAAGTTCCCCATTGAGTTTCCTCCGCAGGTCTCTAATCTCAAGTTTCGAACTTGAAGATAGATTAATGGTGACTCGATCATTATCAACACTTGCAGCGGGAGATGACCTAACAATACCGTTACTCACAATTGCAGTTCCTGTAGTGGGGACGCATCCGTTTCCTAAGATGGGTTCACGTTCTTCTGGAATAACCTCAGTTTGCTTGTGATTAAGACTGGATGAATCATCTGAAGCCGCATCTAAACGAGTGACAATCTGTTCAGGCTGCTCTCCCTGCTCTAGCTGTCTTCCATGCTCTTGCTTTTCTTCATGCTCTTTCTGGTGTTGCTGTTTTTGCTCCTCTGGCTGCTCTTGCTGTTCTTGCAATTTTTGCTGCTCTTGGTTTTCTTGTTGCTCTAGCTGATTTTGCTCTTCTTGCTGATTTTTGTGTTCTTGTTGATTCTCTTGCTCCTGCTGAAATTGCTGTTCTTTCTGATCTTGCTGTTGTTGTGGTTGTTGTTGTGATGGTTCCTGCAGCTGCTTCTGCTGTGGTTGTTGTTGCTGTTGAGAAGAGTTCCCTTCTTGTGTAACAACTAGGGTTTGATGAGGAGGAGGAGGAACAGTTGTTTTAACCCCTTTATGATGAAATTTTCTGGTGTAAACTTTACTTTCTGCTGCCCATCTATGCTTCTCTCTAGTAGATCCATCTTCGCCTCCTCCGACCAAAGGCCCGGAAGCCATACATAAAAGTGAAAAACCCTAATTCTATATCAGATCTATAAAATCAAACACAAGAACATAAAAAAGATCCTAAATTTTTACCACTAATTTCAAACAAAGGTTTCAGTCCAAAAACCCTAGATTTAAAAAACCCCAAATCTATAAAAGAAAAAAAAAAGAAAAAAATTGGCGATCTAGAACGAGAAAGGTTCAATCTTGAAAAACCTAGACACGTCGAAGAACAGAAAACCCTAAAAACGGCGACACGGGATTATTATCGGATCGGATACGCTTAAAGAGAAGTTCGTGTTTGATTTTCTTACCTTTGTTTTCTCTCTCTTCTTCTTCAAACAAAAATAAATATCAGAAACTCTTTTGTTTTCTCTCTCCTGACTGCTTTGTTTCGTCACTTCGTCTTCTTATCTCGTGTTTCTATCCTACGCCATAAGTTTGCATAGGAAAGTTGAGAGTTTTGATCCGAAGGAAACTAACCTACGCCGACTTACTAGTCTACAAATTCTACGCTACACCAGGTTTTCGGTAGAGAGTATTACGTCACCACAGTAGTTTATTTACTCATCAGTTGTAACACCAGTCACAACTCCACGTGTGTAATTTTGACTCGTGTAAGTTTGACCGGCCTACTTTTTAGTTTGCAAATCTACGGAGATGAAATCTAGCCGTCTGATTATATAAACCGTTATGGTCACGTGTATCCACCGCAAACGCTTGAGCATGAAGGGGGGTGACAACCTAGTCGGGTGGGTGCTACTTGGTAGATGTTACTTACCCACCATTCCACGGTTTTCATTTTCATGGGATATAACCGGGAAGACTCCATGGTTCAATGAATCAGCTTCACTCATAAGTACTTAACCTTGTATGCTTGCACCAAAGTATGCATATGTCTTCATTCTGAAGGCCTTACACAACGGAATCATTTTTCTTCTCTAGTTCTTTATGCCCCTATAAGCATAAGAGGGTTGCCATGCATTAATGTACTTAAACAAACTCAACAAGATCAGCATTACAATGAACACAAAGACATAACGTAATATATACTATTTTATTGCACAAAGGAAGATTACATCAAACAGTCCATCGCATGGACTAAACATCCCATTCACCCTCTTTAGTGAATGCCTAACTCTTTCTACAATTTAGTGGTTCTTTTACCATCGAACAACACTAAACTTATTGATGATCTCCAGACTATTTATACATCCTAGGATCAGGACAAAATTGTGTGCAACTGTCTGCACAATCTATGAACAGTCACATGTCCATATGTAGTTTCCCTAACCGCCAATATGCTTTTCTACTGCCACCTTTTGTGTTATCAAGTCAATTAATGCCACATTTGAACTTGGTGGTTAGGCTTTGCCAAAGTCGTTTATAAAGCCACTTTATAACCATCTCAAGCCAACTCCTTACTATGGCATGCTTGTGATGCTCATAACCAACTTATAACCGCTCATATAGGTCATTACATCATTATGCCTCATCATTGCGCTGTTTCTAACCAGGCCATGATTCATGCACTCTTGGATACTACCAACTAGCATGAATACATGCCAAAGTTCCTTTTACAAGCCGTAAGTTTTGCTTGCATCACTTTGCCGAGGAACCGATTATAATGACGTCTTCGACATGCGAGGGATAGTCCTTCTTTAACAGACATTCCACGGCTTCTTCCTTTTCAAGTCACTGTTGCACTTGCATTGGCCAGGCCTTGGTCAAGCCTTAGACTAATGCATAGATCATCCCATGACTTATCTTGCATCCTTAATCCATTCCTTGAGTTGGACTAACTTTGAATAAAAGATATGCAATACTATCGCATAATGTTGCACATGTCAAATAGCCTTTCTTATCTCAGCCATCATGGCGCTACATCGTCGGATATTATAGCTTCGTCGGTTAGGCCACCGACTGCAGTGAAGCGCCATCATTGCGCATCACTGACTAGGACTCTAACAAACCTCCCCCACCCATTTTGTCCAACATCCGCAACCAAATATACTCGTTATACTTGTTCTTTGGCCTTGTACGCTACCGACCACTTAGCTTATGCACCTTGTCATTGATCCTTCTGACTTGTGTTTTTGTTGTCGCATTGGCCTACGCTCCAACTCCAAATCCAATTGTATATCAACACCCAATTTCCCACTAAAATTCCTCTAGCCAATTCCCTGAATTATACCTGCACTCCGCGTGAATCATGTGTGCCTAAGTGTACACAAGAAATGATTCATCCCAACTGATCACACAAATTATTGCCATGAGTCCTGCTGTAACGAGGTCACCCTCGTGACAGTGTCTGTAAGGGTGCACTTTCTAGCCCTTAGATATTATAAACATGTATCTCGAGGAAAGATTTAAAATATAAAAATAAATTTATTATTTTGTTTTAATTTTATATCCAATATTTGATTCTATAATTTGCTCTTTAATCCATATAACAAATCAAAAAATAATTCTGACATCCTTGGGTTTTTTTGATCGTATTCAATTTAATCATTTGTGAATTGCTAAACCTAATTACTACCTTAGGGTTTTTATGTCCCTTTGAGTATCAGAGTACGAAAGAAAATGGATTAACTTAAGTACTGGGAACGACTTTGACGGGACTAATTAATTATAAGGTAAAAACTTCTGGTACATAGTCTTGAAATTTATGTTTTATAAGTTTTTCTTGTTGTGATCTAGTCTTGGAACGTATCAATTCTTGTTTATTTCTATACCTCAGCTCATCGTATCGCTACTCACTGCAATATCTTCTTTGTATGTGTTTTTGACAACTACTGGTTGCCTACAATGATATTAGATCCTATAATTTTTGAAGTTGTGCTAACAGATGTTTAGAACCAGTCAATGCAAAGAGTTTAAAACATCAATCCCAACTTATGTCTTTGAAATCGTATTGCATTTTTGTTTAGTATTGAGAATACCTCGCGAGATCGTCAAATACACAAATAATGTTCTAGTTTTCACTGGGACTGCATCAGAAGTAGCTACCACTGGTTACAAAACTTACGTTGATGCACTGATTTTAAAGAAACATTCTTTTAATTTTTGGAGTAATATTGTAAAGAGTGGAAAATTAGAACTTCCACCAAAAAGAGGACTACAAATAAGATGAGTTAGTGTCTTGGAAATTACTCTGCAAGAAGAAGTCTTTGCTTTTTTTTCGTTAGTGTATCGGTAACGGAGGCATATGCATCGAAATGAGAACGAAATAGAATTATACTAACGGGAAATTTGTTCCTAGATTTACTATAATTATAAATTAATTGTTAGATACAAAAAAAAAAAAAAAAAAAAAAAAAAAAAAAAAAGGAAAATTACACGGCTACCAACTAATTTCTTGTAAAGTTGCATTTTTTTTTTTTAAAAGGAAAATAATAAATAAATTTTCTAAATCTTATCATGAGATACATCTTTATAATATCTAACGGCTAGAAAGTGCACACTTACATATGCAGCCACGAGAGTGACCTCGTCACAGCAGGACTCTTATTGCCATAGTATTTTGTCTTCATCTTTCGACTTTAATTACACGATGCAACATAACAGGACTTATGCAAGACTCGGCCTTATTCTTCAATCATGTTGCCCCCGCGCCAAAATATGCCATGCCTTAAGGTATGCAAACTATGATTGCATACCACTCTGGTATGGGTACAACTTATATCTTTTGTTGCACTCAGAAACACAACATGACTTAAACTAGATTTAGCTTCCAAATCAAATTGCAAATTTTACCCTCTTGGACTTGCATCATTTATATGCCAAGAACCAATACCTTGATGTTCTTTGCTTGCATTGCCGCAACACCATGATTAAAATGCATGACTTTGGAATAGTCATGACTTAGGATTACCCAGGACATCCCATTGTCACTTGGACAAGGTATCCTCTTCACGCGCCTTTGAACCAACAGGTCTTACTGTTCTTTCAAACTGCTACGCTTTAATGTTATGGAAAAAGATCAAGTTCTTCCAAGCTATGAGTCAATCTTAACTCATTTTACTTGATAGACTTACTTCTACATTCTTGTTGAGTTACCCCGTGTCGTCGCCGCCAGTATGCTATCGCATTTCAACGTAACTCTCAACAACAAACTCATTTATTTGATTCTTTTACTTTCTACATTTTCTATTACATATTTTGACTTGATATGCTATGTAGTATCTTCCCACGTTAATTATCTTTACTTTGAACGAAAAAGACAGGAACCTCAATCTCAAATACACTCATTCAGTTCTCGCCAGTTATAGACCAAGAAGCTTCAAAATAATGATTTTAGATTTTAGAGGAATCCAAATCATCACTTGAAAATTTGCTCCTCCTAGTTTAGAAAACAAAGAGTAAAAGAGTGTAATTTTTTGTGATATGATTTCATAAGACATTCTGATCTAGCTAGTGACGAACGTAGAAATTAAAGAAACAAACATATTTTTCGTCAGATATGGCAAGAGAAATAAGCCTTTTATAAAAATAAGCTTATGAAATCCATGCGATTTGAGTATAACCATGAAGATTAAACATTGTAATTTGTTCTCAAACAGTTTACTCCTCTTTCAGTCAATTAAGAACACAAAGTGAAAAGACGAGGGTACCCAAATACACCACAATCTTTTATTTTGCAACCTATAAGTACTTTACCAAGTGTGATCGTTTATGGACAGAGTGAAGACAATACAACAACTTCGGTACGCACTTCGTGTGATCGTCTATGGATACGAAATCGAGACGATACAACAACAAGATCACTTATGTGATTGACTATGGATTCAAGATCGAGACGATACGACAACGAAGTGTTCACTTTATAATAGGTACGGTATTAAACCGAAACTCTGTAGGATCAATATCAAGTGATATGGAGTTAACGTACGTGTGTAATTTACTTAATTATAATAATAATTATAATGCAGAAAACAAAGTAAATGACACAACAAGATTTTGTTAATGAGGAAACTGTAAATGAAGAAAAACCCCGGGACCTAGTCCAGTTTTGAATACTCACAGAATTAAGTCATTGTACAAAATATAATACCAACTTCGTATAGTTGAGACCAAGTAGACTACCCCTAGCTACTTAGTTTCCTCAGAATCCCTGCGCCTTCGACTTCGAGAGTCACGCACGTGAATAGCAAGTCCTTTGGATTGTATTCCAAACAGCAAAGGAAGAATCTGTTTGGTAACCACTCTAATCAATCTTTGCTATAAAGATATGTGAGTTGTTGACAAAGACTCTTCCGTTTAAACTAATAAACTCCTTTGTCTGGTTAGATCAATCTAAACTTTGATTACCGAAATAATCAAACTCTAGATTTGCAATCTCAAAGATAAACTATAAGGTGATGCCGATCTCACGCAACTAGTCAATCAAGTCTATCAAAGATAAACATGATTCTAGTTGGATCTCATCCGATCAAGGTTTGTGCACTAAATCCACAAGATACGAAAACTAATAAGAATTCTTTTTCGTCTTCAAATCTTCTATTTCCTTTAATAACCTGCACAAATCTACTTGAATCCTCTTGTGATCAATCACGCACAGAACAGAGTCTGTTAGCAATGGATTATCTCAAGATGTCTTTATATCCGATGATGGTTCTAAAGATCCCGTCGATACTTTGATCTAGTTTGAGTGACCCTTATGTTAGAAGAGAAGGCTCTCAAGAATAATCAAACTAGGTGCAATCAAAGTTACAACAACCGTCAGCCAATCAAATCAATAATAGAAAACCAAAATAATAATGTAATTATCTAGTTTTCCACCAACGATACTCGTAGAGCTTCTTGATCCCACAGAAGTATTTAAACGAGCGGTCGTAAGAGATTTCGCCTAATTAGGGTACCTTCCTTTCCGAATAGACGGCTCCACCAAAAACTACACGAATGAAGTTTTCCTGGCTCTTAGGATAGTTTGCAAGAAATGCAAACTCAACTATTTATAGACCAAGGTTTTTTGGACAACAAGGAAATTCCAAAAACGAAAATATTCTCAAGATATTATCATTAAAGTACCTGTTAGAGCACTGCTCAGTCGAACTCTCGAGCGTTGCTATCTCAAGCTTGTTTGTCAAGTTTAGTTGATCAAAACTATAAGTCTTGATTTCTAGTCTACTTATAGCTATGTCTCGGATTAGGATAGAATGTGTAGTTAAGCTTTATACTTCACGGCGTTCAACGATTGAAGACAAGATCTACTAAGGAGAGCTTGGAGGAACTTCATCAACAAAAGGTATGTGGAGACTAAAAATTATCTATCACTCATAAGTCTATTCAATTTTATCTTCTAATGAGACTAAGTCGTATAGCTATATAGACTTTTATATTATACACATTTGATATTTCGAGCCGAGTTTAGCTCGCTTATATATTTCTCGAAATATGTGTTGGAAGCTTTTTGCTTTAGCTACGTTCATCATTATTCTTGACGAGTTTAGTGGGAAACAATTTATTTGTTGGAAACTAAATAATAAGTCAAAAGATTATCATGTGGAAATTTCCTTGAAATATCTTACATCATTTGTGTGAGACAATCATTTGATGTTGACTTGGAAAGTTTCGTATTGATCATTCGATCACTCGAAAATTACTTATAAGCTAATGGTTTGTGTGAGACAGACATTGTCGTCTTCTAAGGATGTTTTAATGATTGGAATGGGAGTTTAAAACAAATACCTTTGTCTGGATACATCACAATATGCGTACCTAGTATGCAAACTATTTTGGTATGATTCAGGTCCGTGAACCTTGTTTGCATACCTAGTATGCGAACGGTTTTAACTTTTAAAGTCCGGGAACCTTGTTTGCATACCTAGTATGCGAACGGTTCTACCTGAGTTAGGTCCAGGACGGCTGTTTGCGTACCCGTTTGCAAACAGCTGGACAAGACCGAAATCCAGATGCTATAGTTTGCGTACCTGTTTGCAAACTTAGTGGTTAAAGTTCCAAAAATCGGTTATGTATGATTTTCATACTCATGAACAAATACATTTATAAATTAAGGAATGCAATCTTTGCAAACCGTGGATTAATGTTCATGAATTGATTCTTGTATAAGTACTTTGTAAGATTAAGAATCAATCTGATTTTGTTTCAACTTGTTCATATATATTTCTATGAGATAGTGAACAATTGAACAACTCTATGAAAAACACAATTAGATTTATTTGATTATCTTTCATGATTGATTGATCATCATAGTAGATCTAAAATTGTTAGATAAATGTGGTTAAGACAAAAGTGTTCATATGGCTAACTTCGGTTGATTATTATTGAGCCAACTTAATTTACACGTTTAGGTATGGTTACCCATATTTAAATGAAGGTATATTTCATTTGTGTGTAACAAGCTAAGACCATCTAACTGTGGAGAGATATTGCTTTGGTTTTAAGCAAACTTAGCTTGAATCTTAAATCAGGTTTTCATCTAACGGTGAATATTGAATGCTTTGTTACTAAGCTATCTTAGCTTTGATTGTAAGCAAACCCTGATTCGAAAGACTATATAAGGGAGAACTCTAGCAACTGGAAAACCTCATCCCGGCACTTTCCCGTGTCCTAGTTATGACTAGAGTAGATTCTCCTTTAACCTAGGTTTTTCCAAAACCATTATAGGTTAACGACTTTAAGACTTCATTTGGGATTCGTGAAGCCAGATCCAACTATTTTCTCTTTAGTTGTGTATTCTGATCTTACTTTTTCTATCGTATTGAGTACTATCTTCTCTAAGATTTGCTCGAAATTTATCTCTGATAGGTAATATATAAAAAGTAATCACAAAGCTCTTCGTCTCATTCTTTATGATTCCAAAATAACTTATTATACTACCATATAGTTAAGTTATTGTGAGGTGATTGATATGTCTAGGCTGCTCTTCGGGAGTATAAGACCGGATTATCAATTGGTTCCTGTTCACCTTGATTTATCAAAAGAAGGAACAAAATCTTCATAGGTACTTTTGTGGATGACAGATTTATCTATCAGAATAGACTTATCTGTGGGAGACAGATTTGTTTATAAGTCTTCGACTTTGGGTCGTAGAAACTCTTAGTTGGGGTTGAGATCAACTAAGGGAATCAAGTGCACAGAATCCGGAGTGGTTCTAGAGGCGTGAGGAACGCGACTGTACCTTAATCGGTGTGAGACTTGGTTAGGGCTCAACTACATTCTAGTCCGAAGTTAACTTGTAGTGGGATAGTATCTGTAGCGGCAAATCTGGACTAGGTCCCGGGGTTTTTCTTCATTTGCGGTTTCCTCGTTAACAAAATTTCCGGTGTCTGTGTTATTTCTGATACAGGTGTATCCGTACTCCTTTAGGGAAATTAGTTAACCTCAAGCTAAGTTGAGGGAAGAATCCTATTCTAGGCAGGAATCCTTGTTTAGGCAGAATTCCTAGTTAGGGAAGAGTTTTGTTTTAGGCAATACTCTTAGTTTAGGAAATAGATTTCTAATAGAAGTCCTTGGTCGGCTGAGTAAAATGAAGGTTATAAATAGAGGGCTTTGGCTAATAGCTGAGGACAGATACTAGACATAGAAAACCTAGAGAAAGCTTGGAACAATACTTGTGAAAGATTAGCAAACAATTTAAGGTTAATCCACTGTTTAGAGAAGATTGTGAGCGTAACAAAGAGAGAATTGTAATCATTTTCTTGTTCATAATCGAGAGAAGATATTGTCTTCGAATTACTACTTGTGTTCTGTTTTTCTAAGTTTCTCGTCTATTATTATTCTGAATTCCGCCTTTATAGTAATAGCTACCAAGGTATAGAGATCAATACGTATCAAGTTGGCATCACGAGAGAGGTTAGTTTTTAGGGTAAATCCCTATGGTTTATGGTTTTCACTAGATCTCTCTACATAAAGATTGGTGAGGTACTCGAGAAGCTAGAAGACGTTAGGAGAACAAGGGGATCAAGGATGACAAAGTCAGATGATGAACCTAAGCATAGCGAACCACAAACTATGGAAGAAAAGGTGGTTACGCTATAAACAGACATGAAGTCGATTAAAACCACCCTTGAAGAATTGACTGAATGTATTCGTTCTCATACACCCAAGCCGAAGACGAAGAAAAAGATTACACCTTCACCTGAAGCTTCGAAAGAAGACGATTCGGAAGAAGAAGAAGAAGAGGAGGAAGAAGATGAGGATGAAGAAGAGAAGAAAAGTGAGTTTTTTAAAAGTCCTACATCAACCAAACCTCATGGTAAGAATCTGAAAATTGATTTTCGTGTTGATATTCCACTTTACGATGGGAGTGTCGATGTTTAAAAATTGGATGATTTGATTGAACGTCTAGAGACGTTTTTTTTTTCTTTGAATATGGTTCAAAGGAAAAGATTGCTTTCGTGGCATTGAAGCTACAAAAGCATGCTCTAACCTGGTGGAAAGCTTATCAAAGACAAAACCTAGGTAAGGGAGTATTGTCATGGAAAAGATTCAAGGCAGTTGTAAGGAAACAGTTTTATCCTGTTGGCTACCTTGAAGAGAGATGGTTCAAGTGGTACAACTTGAAGCAGACTTACAACCAAACCGTGCAAGAATATACTTCGGAATTTCATAATCAAGCTATGATTTTGGATTTAGACTTGGGAGATTATGTTATCTATATAAAATATATATCCGGGTTCCATGAGTATATACGGAAGGAGTTGAAGATGTTCTCGGTGGATATTATCTCCGAAGCAAGTATAAAATCTAATGCCATTGAAGGCAGGCTTAAGAAATCTAATTCAAAGGGAAATACTAAGGTGAAATCTGGAGGTACCACTGTGAAAGGAGGTAAAATGAGCAAAGAAGAAGGGAAGTCTAATGACAAGGAAGGTTTGATTTGCACCCATTGCAAGCAAACAGGTCACGTTGTCGACAAGTGTTGGGTTAAGAACCCTCATCTAAATCCTAAAAGGTTACAGAAGAAAGAAGCCAAGAAGGCAGCACTAGTCGCTCAAACTCTAAAAGAAGTCCATGGACTAACGGAACCCAATTCAAAGCTCTCTCTTATGACAGGGGCAAAAGGAAGACCTTCAAAAGATGATCTTAGGGAGCGACTCTTCACAGTGAAGATGCAAGTCAAAACATCACTAGTTGATGCTGTTATTGACCCAGGAAGTCAGAAGAATTTACTTTCACATTCTTTGGTGCAGAAGTTAGGATTGAAGACTATCAAACATCCAAAACCATACCCTTTAGGATGGCTTCAAAAAGAAGGGGGCTTACAAGTTTCACATCAGTGTACGTTCAAATTTGCTCTAGATGAGTCATATATTGACGAAGTTACATGCGACGTAGTTCCTTTGGATGTCTGCCAGGTAGTACTAGGTAATCCTTATCTATGGGATAGAGATGCAACTCTACACAAGAGGGGAAAAAAAGTACACCTTTACCAAAGATGAAGAAAGTTTTGTGATTTGGGCTATAGATTCTCCTCTGGAGGGAGCAAGCTTGATTATAGCCACTCAGGCTAAGCGGTTGGCGAATGCTAGCACAAAGTTCATTCTCCTTGTGATCCGTTCACTTGAGGAGAAGCCGAGTAGAGTTTGTTTGGCATCCTTGTCTGCACACCAAGAAGGCGACCTAGAAAGGTTGGAGTTGAAGTATAAGGATTTATTTTCATATGTCACGGGATTACCGCCAAATAGGAGTGTGGAGCATGAGATCATGTTGATCGGAGAGAGTTCTCTTCCTAATGTAGGTCTTTATCGCACGATCGTATAGGAATCTAATAAGATCAAGAAACAAGTCCAAGAACTTCTAGAATTAAGAATGATAGTGCCAAGTGCTTCACCTTGTGGATCAATGGTATTGTTAGTACCAAAGAAAGATGGAGGCTGGCGTATGTGTATTTATTATAAAGCATTAAACAATATCACTATCAAGAATCGTTACCCTCTACCTAGGATAGACAACATGATGGATCAGTTGGAAAAATATCGAGTCTTTACAAAGTTAGATTTCAAATCTGGATATCACCAGATGATAGTTCGAGAAGATGATACATGGAAGACTGCTTTCAAAACCAAACAAGGCTTGTTTGAATGGTTGGTGATGCCTTTTGGTTTGTGTAACGCTCCAGCGACGTTTATGCGTTTGATGAATGATTTGTTACGACCTTTTATAGAAGATTTTGTGATTGTTTACTTGGATGATATCCTAATATATAGCAGAACTTGGGAAGAGCATATCGTTCACGTTGAGAAGGTGTTTAAAGTGTTACATGAAGGCCAGCTGAAGCTGAACGGAAAGAAGTGTGAGTTTGGAAAAGAAGAGTTGGTGTACCTCGGATTCATTGTTGGCGGTGGACAACGGAAGATTGATCCAAGGAAGGTCGAAGTGATCACTAAGTGGCCTAGACCTAGTACTATAACTGAAATAAGGAGTTTCTTAGGGGCTTGCACATATTTGTGTAAGTTTATCCGGCATTTTTCGAATATTGCAGGACCATTACATGGTTTGACGGGAGCTAAGGCAAAGTTTGAATGGCAGCAAACCCATGAATACGCTTTTCAGTTACTAAAAAGGGAGATTTCAGAAGCACCGGTGTTGGCATTGCCTAACTTACAGCGTACTTTTTAAGTTCAGATCGACGCTTCTAACTATGCAATGGGAGGAGTGTTGCTACAGGATGGTAAACCAGTGGAGTACCATTCATAATTGTTCTCAAGTGCTATCAAGAATTACGCACCTTATGACAAAGAATTTTATGCTTTATATCAATGTATCAAGCATTGGCGAGTGTATCTCTTAGGTAAAGAAGTAGTGGTACATTTAGATTATAAATCATTAGAGTATCTACATGCACAGACGAAACTACAATAAGCCCAACACATGAAGTGGATGTCTTACTTGATGAGTTTCAACATTCTCATTAAGTATAAGAAGGGAGTAACAAACAAGTTGGCAGATATGTTGTCTCGTCCACCAGTCCGAGCATTAATGGTGGCCATGAGAATTCATTCGATTGTTCCTCAAGAGTATGCAGAGTCATACACATCTAGCAAAGACTTCAAGAAGGTGTTAGAAGGTATAAAGAGTGGTTTGAAATGCGAGTTTGAACTCCGAGATGGATTGTTATACAAAGGTCAGTTACTTTGCATTCCAGAAGATGGAGATCGTTTACAATGGTTAAGAGAGGCACACACATCTCGAGTTACTGGATACTTTGGGATGAATAAAACTCTTCTTAACCTTCGTCGTTACGTATTTTGGCAAAAGATGCAAGATGATGTGGCTAAGTTGGTTAGACGGTGTAAGTTGTGCAGTACATCTAAACCTTCCAACAGAAAACGTGGGTTATATCTACCATTACCAGTACCATCAAGGCCTTGGGAGAGTATTTCTATGGATTTTCTTGGTGGATTACCGAAGACCAATTCTGGTTATGATTACTTGTTCGTTGTGGTCGACCGATTCAGCAAGATGATTGCATTAATTCCATGTACAAAGACGGTGACGGGAGTCGGTGCAGCAAATATCTTCTTTGAGCATGTGTGGAAGCATTTTGGTTTACCTACTTCGATTATTTATGATAGGGATAGTCGATTCCTTAGTCATTTTTGGGATTCTTTATAGAAGATGATGGACACTAGGTTGAAGAAGAGTACAACTTTTCATCCACAAACAGACGGACAAACAGAAGTGGTCAATAGGACTATGGTTCACATGTTAAGGGGATATAATTCCAAGCATCCTAAAACTTGGGATGAGAGTTTACCATATCTACAATTTGTATTTAATAGAGAAGTTCATAGTTCTTCGGGAAAATCTCCTTTTGAGAAGTGTTATGGTTACTTACCGCCTAGTCCTTTCGATCTAGTATTTTCTAGTGACACCTCAATGGGGGGAAGGAAGGAAGTGAACGGAAAAAGGCACAAAAGTTCTTGGAGAAGATATCTCAGATTCATACAACTGTTGAAGCACAATTAAAGAAGTCACAAGCCAAATACAAAGCAAAGCATGACAAACATCTTGTGCCTTGTAATTTCGGTGTTGGTGACTTGGTATGGTTAAAATTAGGTAAGGAACAACTGAAGGGGGAAGGTAAGAAGTTGAAGCCATTGAGGTATGGACCATTTTGTATTCTCAATCAGATTGGTGACAATGCCTTTCGTATGGATCTGCCACCTTATCTAGGAATGTACTCGGTTATAAATGTCGAATACTTGAAGTTGTTTGAACCACCATTACTAGATGATGACGGTGACGACACTATGATCTTACCACGGATAGAAGACTTATGGTTTGATAGAGAGGAACCACTCAAGGAAGACTGCGTATTGGAGCGAAGAGTGACTAAAACACGACAAAGAGAGAAAGAAGCTTTTCTAATTGGATGTAAAGGTCAAGTTCCTAGCATGGCCAAGTGGTTTAACAAGGAAAAGGAGGCTCTCGAGTTCCTTAACCTTTATTTTTAACTCTCACAGGAGTTCAAATTCTTAAAAGGGGGACCCATGATACAGGTGTATCCGTACTCCTTTAGGGAACTTAGTTAACCTCAAGCTAAGTTGAGGGAAGAATCCTATTCTAGGCTGGAATCCTTGTTTAGGCAAAATTACTAGTTAGGGAAGAGTTTTGTTTTAGGCAATACTCTTAGTTTAGGAAATAGATTCCTAATAGAAGTCCTTGGTCGGCTGAGTACGATGAAAGTTATAAATAAAGGGCTTTGGCTAATAGCTAAGGACAGATACTAGACATAGAAAACCTAGAGAAATCTTGGAACAATACTTGTGCAAGCTTAGCAAACAGTTTAAGGTTAATCCACTATTTAGAGAAGATTGTGACCATAACAAAGAGAGAATTGTAATCGTTTTCTTGTTCATAATCGAGAGAAGATATTTTCTTCAAATTACTACTTGTGTTCTGTTTTTCTAAGTTTCTCGTCTATTATTATTCTGAATTCCGCCTTTATAGTAATAGCTACCAAGGTATAGAGATCAATACATATCAATTTCTTTTCCCCATTATATTTTTATATAATTGAAATATCACAGGTTGTGCGTAGTTCAATCAATTGGTAAATCCGACCTTTGGTTGTTGGATATAAATTTATTGACACTTGGACACCGGTCTTTGGTACCGTCCAAGTTATTTCTCTTATCAATCGGTCTTATAGATTTATATCTATTTGATTTGCTGATTGATTTGAAAAAAAGAGATATAACTCTTTGATATCTTTCTTGGTTGAGCTCGCTTTATAAGCTGGTGCTCTCAGAATAATATTGGAGTTAGTCCATACAGATTGCCGAACGAATTATTGGGTGTGGTTGTTATACCCCCGCTTTTACAATTTGTATCAGAGCAGGCAAACACGCTAAGACCTCATAAGTCTATGTTTGTAGCAATCTGACTCTATGGACAGAAGTGTTATCTCTATAAACGTATCTCCAGTCTTCGATGGCTCGAATTACTTATGGTGGAAAATTGTTATACGTGCCTTTCTTCAAGCGCGTGATTTTCAATCATGGGTTCGTGTTGTTAATGGCTATAATCCTCCAATGGTTACTGCAAATGGTGTAGCTGTTCCAAAGGATATTGGTGAGTATGAACCTGACGAGATTCTCGCTGCAAAGCAAAATTCTGACGGTTTAAATGCTATTATCCATGCCATTACCCCAGATCTTCAGCACCATGTGACCACATGAAATAAGTCTAAAGATGCTTGGGATATCTTAGAAACCATATTTGAATGGAATACCTCTGAGAAAGAAGCTAGGCTTCAAAACCTAAATTCTGATTGGGAAAACCTTCGTATGGCTGATGAAGATTCGTTTGATGAGTTTAATCACAAAGTGTCTGAAATTGTTAATGCATCTTTTGCATTGGGTAAGACTATTCCTGAAAAGGACATTGTGATGAAAATTCTCAAATCTTTGCCAGCTAGATACGATTCTAAGAAACATGCCATCGTTAAGGGAAATAACCTTGAAACACTTTCCATAATTACTCTTGTTGGGAAGTTAAAGATCTTTGATCATGAGCATACATCCAAATCTGGAAAGGATATTTCTTTCAAAGCACAAAAGAACACTAAAGTACTTGATAAAAGTAAAAGTGTTGGCAACTCTATGGTTGATCCTATTGAGACTGATTCATCATATGAAGATCTTGACAACTCAGACTCACTGATCACAAGACAGTTTATAGATCTTCTTTTGAAGAGAAGTAAACGGTTCATCAGAGATAAACCCAGACCATCAGTTAAACCTCATGATCGTGCCCCTCCTAAAAACAGGGACACTGTTGACACTGATGATGAGGAGATGCCACAATGCTTCAAGTGTAAAGGTTTTGGTCATTTTGCTAATGAGTGTCCAAATCGTAGAAAATACACTGGAAACAAAGGTCTTGCTGCAACTGTTGATGAAATGTCTGATCACTATGATTCAAATGAAGATGAAAAATCAAGTGTTGCACTCCTTGGCAAAAATATTAATTTTGATAATTGTAGCAATACGTACATCACTCTTGATATTCTTTTTATGAAGATGAAAAATCAAGTGCTGCACTCCTTGGCGAAAATGTTACTTTTGATAATTGTAGCAATAGGTACATCAATCTTGATATTCTTCCTGGAGAAATTTCTTCGACCACTTTGGAGGATAAAATGGATTTTACTCTATCTACTGAAAATTCTATCTCACATGTTTCAGGTACTTCAATTTGTTTAGCAGCATTCTCGGCTATGGTGCTTGAACCGTCCTCCATATTGACATGTTCTTATTGTACTATTAAGGGTCATGAACTCTCTAATTGTTTCAAGTACAAACATAAAGTAAGATATGTCAACAAACTTCATCAGAGAAAAAATTGATTAGCAAACAAGCTCAAACTTGTTCTGAAGTCGAATCCATCTGAGGTATGTAAATTTAACTCATCTCTGAAGAAGTTAATTTCTAAAGAAAAAGTTAGACTCCTACAGAAAAGAACTAGGTCTAAACGACTCATGAAAAGGGAAACTAAGAATTCCATACAGGAATCACATGGTGAACAGATTAATGTTCACCCCAACACATCCTAATTGTGCTGAAAGTGCATCTTGTCTCATGTGCGCGAATTCAAAGAGACAAGAGTTATGCACAATCGGGTTTTAGGAAAAGATTTTTTTTTTTTTTTTTTTTTTTTAGAATTCTGTTGATCTTTTCACATCCTCAAATGGTATTGAAAAGTTTTTTCCCTGTCTGATCATTAAAAGAGGGTTAAAATCGACAATGCTACCTCTTTTAGGGTTGAGAGTTGTTTGTACGTGAATCCTACTTACTATGTATATAGGTTCCATAACCCTACATTCTTTTTTCCTTCTCTGAAAACTCTGTTTATCAAAATATTGTTTCTGGAGCTAGTTTTGTGTATTTCTCTCACAATCCCATATTTGAATGGAGACTCCAAGCATCATATCTTCTGATGGAAAAGATTTTAACATGATTGTTAAGCCATCAATCATAAAGGAAAAAGGTAAATCTCATTCCTCTACAACTTTGAAGAGAAAAATGAAGAATATGAAGAAACCAAGGGTTAACCCCTCAAATCTTCAGAAGTTTTATGGTGTTCTTGAAGAGTTGAAAGAAACAAGGATGGAGATGCAGCAAATAAAGGCTATTTTTATAAGATCTCTTGAAATTCAGAAGGCCCTGGTTCGACATCAGTCAAGAAGGTTTGTTGGAATTGACCTTTCTTCATGAACCTTATGTTCCAATGTATGTTGACGATAAGGACTTCGGGGACGATAAAGAATTTTTCAAGAATCTTAATGTCAAGGAAACTTCTTATGAGAATTTTACTTGTGTTTTAAGAAGGATAACTAGGGTTTGGAATAGCAAATATTGTGATTACACATAACTATTGCTAACGATTTTCATCTTGTAATATTTTTAGATTTATTTATTTAAATTCTAAGTTATTTGGAAGATGATTTGCAGTATTAATATTTATTGGTTTTATATATTGCAAAAATATTTTATGGGATATGTGTGTTTACGTCCGTGAACTATGATTATCCCATATATGTTCAAAAGTTAAGTCTATTATGTCTTTATGCAAATATTGATAAAAGATATAATGAACTTTTGAATATTTCGCAGCATTGATCTTTTCCTGATCCACTTTTATGTGAAAGTACTGTATGTCTCCGTAAGTTTTCTTATGTTGAGCATTTCCAATTAAATTAATCATTAAGGTCTCTTGTGGTTAAATTATTCAAGTTTTCTGGATACAAATTCATGTGATTTGTTAATGTCCAAAAAAATCCTTCTTTTCTTGTAAAAGTAAGGTCACTCTTGTTGTTCTTTCGGGAATGACATTTTATGGGGGAGAGTTCTTAATTGAACTTGTGCTTAATTTCCAAATCTTTGTGGGGAGTGCGGCTGTGGGATATTGTAGGAGTTATCTTGTATCTTTATAAACCCATTGATGAATACACTAAGTTTCGACTATGTGAAATCATCGAAACAAAGTTGATACGTTCTCTTTTAGTCATGAATTATCTCTTTGAGAATTTCATTATGATCCCGCAGTTTTCGTACCTTTGCCAATTTATATTGACAAAAAGGGGGAGAATTATTTAGTAGTTCACACTACATACATATGGTTTACGGATCATTATGTAAGGGGGAGTGGTTTTCATTGTGTGATGAATTATTGACTAAGGGGAGTGATTCATATCACCGTAGTATTATTGTCAAATTTGTGATACAATTCGACTTTGATGTTGTGTAATAATACTATGACACTGTATAACAATAATTGAGAACAACTTTTTTCTTATTGTTATGGCTACAGATCTTCAACAACAATGATGATGAGTAGAAAACGTTCAGAATCATTGAAGTACTTGGAGTGGCGAAGAATTCAAGGAATGTTGAAGAACCAAGGAAATCAAGCATGTTGGATGAGAAGCTACAAAGTTTATATATTTTGTAATCCATATGTATTGATAGATTTGTCAATAAAATTGACAAAGTGGGAGATTGTTAGAGCACTGCTCGGTCGAACTCGCAAGCGTTTCTATCTCAAGCTTGTTTGTCAAGTTTAGTTGATCAAAACTATAAGTCTTGATTTCTAGTCTACTTATAGTTATGTCTCGGATTAAGATAGAATGTGTAGTTGAGCTTTAAAATTCACGGCATTCATCGATTGAAGATGAAGATCTACTGAGGAGAGCTTGGAGGAACTTCATCAACAAAAGGTATGTGGAGAGTAAAACTTATCTATCACTCAGAAGTCTATTCTATTCTATCTCCTAATGAGACTAAGTCGTATAGCTATATAGACTTTTATATTATACACATTTGATATTTCGATCCGAGTTTAACTCGCTTATATATTTCTTGAAATATGTGTTGGAAGCCTTTTGCTTTAGCTACGTTCATCATCATTCTTGATGAGTTTAGTTGGAAACGATTTATTTATTGGAAACTAAATAATAAGTCAAAAGATGATCATGTGGAAATTTCCTTGAAACATCTTACGTGATTTGTGTGAGACAATCATTTGATGTCGACTTGGAAAGTTTCGTATTGATCATTCGATCACTTGAAAATTACTTATAAGCTAATGGTTTGTGTGAGACAGCCATTGTCGTCTTCTAAGGATGTTTCAATGATTGAAATGGGAGTTTAGAACAAATACCTTTGTCTGGATACAGCACAGTATGCGTACCTAGTATGCAAACTGTTTTGGTATGATTTAGGTCCGGGAACCTTGTTGGCATACCTAGTATGCGACCGGTTTTAACTGTTTAAGTCCGAGAACCTTGTTTGCGGTTCTATCTGAGTTAGGTCCGGGATAGCTGTTTGCGTACCCGTTTGTAAACGGCTGGACAAGACCGAAATCCAGATGCTATAGTTTGCGTACCTGTTTGCAAACTTAGTGGTTAAAGTTCTAAAATCGGCTATGTATGATTTTCATACTCATGAACAAATACATTTGTAAATTAAGGAATGCAATATTTGCAAACGTGGCTTAATGTTCATGAATAATTCTTGTATAAGTACTTTGTACGATTAAGAATTAATCCGATTTTGTTTCAAATTGTTCATATATATTTCTATGAGATAGTGAACAATTGAACAACTCTATGAGAAACACGATTAGATTCATTTGATTATCTTTCATGATTGATTGATCATCATAGTTGATCTAGAAGTGTTAGATAAATGTGGTTAAGACAAAAGTGTTCATATGGCTAACTTCAGTTAACTATTATTGAGCCAACTCCATATACACGTTTAGGTACGGTTACCCATATCGAAATTAAGGTATATTTCATTTGTGTGTAACAAGCTAAGACCATCTAACGGTGGAGAGATATTGCTTTGGTTTTAAGCAAACTTAGCTTGAATCTTAAATCGGGTTTTCATCTAACGGTGAATATTGAATGCTTTTTTACTAAGCTATCTTAGCTTTGATTGTAAGCAAACCTGATTTGAAAGACTATATAAGGAAGTACTCTAGCAACTGGAAAACCTAATCCCGGCACTTGCCTGTGTCCTAGTTGCAACTAGAGTCTATTCTCCTTTAACCTAGGTTTTTCCAAAACCATTATAGGTTAACGACTCGAAGACTTTATTTGGGATTCATGAAGCCAGATCTAACTATTTTCTCTGTAGTTGCGTATTCTGATCTTACTTGTTCTATCGTATTGAGTACTATCTTCTTTAAGATTTGCTCTAGATTTATTTCCAATAGGTAAGATATAAAAAGTAATCACAAAGTTGTTCGTCTCATTCTTTGTGATTCCACAATAACTTCTTATACTACCATATAGTTAAGTTATGTTGAGGTTATTGATATTTATAGGCTGCTCTTCGGGAGTATAAGACCGGATTATCAATTGGTTCATGTTCACCTTGATTTATCAAAATACGGAACAAAAACTTCATAGGTACTTCTGTTGGAGATAGATTTATCTACCAGAACAGACTTATCTGTGGGAGGCAAATTTGTTTATAAGTCTTCGACTTTGGGTCGTAGCAACTCTTAGTTGTGGGTGAGATCATCTAAGGGAATCAAGTGCGCAGAATCCGACGTGGTTCTAGAGGCGTAAGGAACGCGACTGTACCTTAATTGGTGTGAGACTTGGTTAGGGCTCAACTACATCCCAGTCTTAAGTTTAATTGTAGTAGGATAATATCTATAGCGGCTTAATACAGTGTGGTGTTCAAATCTGGACTAGGTCCCGGGTTTTTCTGCATTTGCGGTTTCCTCGTTAAATAAATTTATGGTGTCTGTGTTATTTCTTTTCCGCATTATATTTTTATATAATTGAAATATCACAGGTTGTGCGTAGTTCAATCAATTGGTAAATCCGACCTTTGGTTGTTGGATATAAATTTAATGACACTTGGACATTGGTCTTTGGTACCGTCCAAGTTATTTCTCTTATCAATCAGGCTCATAGATTTCTATCTGTTTGATTTGTTGATTGATTTGAGAAAAAGAGATATAACTCTTTGATATCTTTCTCGGTTGAGCTCTCTTTATTAGTTGGTGCTCTCAGAATAATATTGGAGTTAGTCCATATAGATTTCCGAACGAATTATTGGGTGTGATTGTTATACCCCCGCTTTTTCAGTACCTAATTTCGGTTTTTCTATTTCTACTTAAATGACAAACCATATTTCTGAAAACTCTCATAGAAAACTTCTATTATTAATCTAGCACATTAACTAATAATATTTTCCATATGATATGCTTTAATTGCTGGTAATTAAAACATATATTATGAAAATCATAGTTAAATGCTTTTCAATTTTTCTGTATGGTATCACCTTGAGTATCAAGGAATATCTTTGAACAATTAATGATAAGAGTTATGTACATGTCCAAATTATGTCGACATGTAGAAGCTTCTCATCTTAGCAAACACAAAACCCTAATTCACACACATCATGAAGAAATATGTGAATCATGGAAACTTGGTTTTGCTCATTGAACTGATTATACCATCACTCCAATATATGTTGTGACCGTATATAACATGATTCCAAAGATAGGTTGTAATCGGTTACACCTTGCTCCACAAAGTAGCTTATGATCGGTTACACCTTGCTTCCTGAAGTAACTTGTGACCGGTTACACCTTGCTTCCCAAAGGTTTGTGACTTATTACATCTAATTTCTCAATTCATCTTGTGACCGGTTATATATTGGATTCCAAAGTAACTTGTGACCGGTTACAACTTGCATTCCAATATAGCTTGTGATCGGTTACACCTTGATTTCCAACTTAACTTGTGACCGACTACAACTAACTATATATCCTAGGCTATGACCGGTTATACCACAACTATCAACCAAAGTTAAGATTGGTTCTACCTAGTCATCTTGTATTAATTAATCAAAATATTCAATAAAGAACCATATCAACACATCATGATTTCCCTTTCGATTATGAAACAAGTTCATACATATACTTCCTTAAACTAATGTAATAATACATGGTTTTCTAGGATGAAATCACACCTATATAATGCACGCATAATCAAGTAACTAAATACAGTAGATTATGTCTATGTCGTATTTACGAAATTCAAAAGATAAGCGTTATACTTCGTAATATAATTCCTTAATACTTTGATCATACTATTATGACCAAGTCTAACACTAGAGTTTCACATGTATATATCTTCGCATGTTATATTTTCAATCTAAAACGATTAAAACGATAGTTACTTATCAATATCACTGCGACATCCAACCGTCGAGAAATTTCTGAGGCATTGCACGAGCATGACCGAGTAGCATGTTCACATCCGTCAGCTGGGGTGGTTATCGCCATTGACATGGAGGAGTTCGGACTTCATACAACCACGGTAGGAGACGTGTGGCTTCACGGGCTCTGGTAGGCTATTGTGGGACCAATGGGAGATTTTGCCCTTCATATATCATGACCGTGAGTAATAGGGTTTTCATTCACTCCTTTTCTTTCTTTTCGTTATCGCAGAGTCTTTGTTAATCTCCAATTGCTTAACCTCTTCTATCGTCACGTGGCACCAAGTAGGTCTTCTCGACGATTTGACTTGCTTTAATGGTGAATGGTTTCTTCAGAATGATGCGAGCCCATAGGTGGATAAGATTTCTCTGAGGCTGATTTTATTGAATCCCGTATGGTAACCCTAGTTTATGCATCATTCGTTCCCGGAGACATGGAGTCTTCATGCGATGTCGGTTTTTGACGTTTGACCCCAACCTTCAAAGCTAACAGAAAAAGCTATTATATGAAGGAAAAAAATCACCGGATTTGGAGTTTGTATGGCCATTCATCCATGTGTGAACATTTGTAACTTGTAATCCCGTGTAATTTTTATAGACTCCCCAAACTTCAGTTAAGGAGACATACCTCCTGGCCTATGTATCCATTTGATATGCCCTTTTAGTATGTCGTAGCAGAGACATAGATAAACACTTCTTATGAAGGATGCGTTGCCCCGTTTCTCATCGGTGATTGCCGATTTCTGAACTTCTGAGAGCATCTTGTAAGCCAATAATAGACGAGACTAGTATCGTGACTACATGTACTGTCTATTTCAGGATCGTTTGTAGATTGGAGGGAGTTAATGGCATCACCTTGAGAATTATTAATTCAGCATCTTCTCCAATAATTGACTGGTGTGGTTGAAGTTAGCGGTAACGGAAGCGAAGTCCCCATGCCATGGGTGTGAGCAGGTAAAGGAAGCCAGGAAGATTGAAGTCTCTTTCTGCTGTTGTTGTCTCTGCCGTTGTTGAGACGTAACCAGGACATTCTCTAAACTAGTGAGCATTGACTGAATGAAATTTTGTCTTATTTTGTCTCTTTAGTTGATAAGCTTATTTTTGCCCTTCTGATTGTGATGATGGTATGCTTGGAATGCTCAGATGGGCGGAGTTGTAATGAAGCGTCGAGGGTGAAGAAAAATGAGCCAATAGGTTCCCCGTTATCCTCGTGATGTTATCGGTGTCTTCAAAAGCTATGTTCCGGACGGTGTCTTTTGAGCTATATTATGAATCTTTGATTATTGTAGGGAATGGGCTGCGATGAGCAGTCCCCAGTCATACTTCTGTTTGGGAACTGAAGTTATATTTTTTGGAGTCGGCATGGGATGCGTCTCAGCCTTGTCAGGGATTGCATGCGCCTACTGGATCTGACGACGTGGTTGTGATATGTGAAGATATCTCTGTAGCATGCTTTTGGAAGTAAAGGATCAAGGTTGCGACTCTCTGGTTGTCCGTCTCCTATAAGCTGGAGATATTTTCGACAGTGAGGGGATCTTCTGCAAATCTTCAATCCCTAAGTATGATTCATGCGATTCTTTGATTCTTCGTATGCGGTTGTCGAAGATGATGCTCCATGTGGTGTCATTGGGTAGGACACCAAAGTGATGAAAATTACACCCGTTGACTACTCCGAGAATTGAGGTTTGCAATTGAAGCTCTTGCATAGGCGAAAAGAGAATATGTTGATGGCACCGAACCAGTCTTCAAATATTTCTTTCCTTAGTAGTTCTTTTATTGAGATTTTATATGTCTATGAGATACCTGGATTTTATGGTTTTATTTGTTAAGATTTTGGGTAGGCAGATTTTCTTTTGGATGATTGGAAAAGAGAAAGTAAGATTTTTAATGTAATGAAACTTAAGTATGAATGCTAGGAGTTGCAAAATTTTTTTGGAGGAGTTACAAAAAATTATGTAAAACAGGAAAGATTTCTAAGGTTGGCAAAGTGTTTTAAACCTTGACGGGTTTTACGAGTTGCAATCTTTTTTGGAGGACTTAAAAAAAAAAGTAAAACAGGGAAAGATTTCTAAGGATGGCGAAGTGTTTTAAACATTGACGACTTTAAGCCACTTGCTAGATATGGCTACCCCTTTTGGCTTATCGGTATATAAAAGTTTGTATTATCTACCTAATATTGTTCCAACATATTTTTTTTTTATGGGACGTGGTAACTGTCTCAACTGTGTCGCTGACTTGGAAAGGATTGGAATTTGGTATCTCAGACTTGCGACACGTTTCTAGAGTAATTGGGTTAATGGTTTTCTTGTTTCCATCCAGGGCGATTTCTACCCACTTAGTAAATATTGAAAAATACTAGCTTTCCATTCACATCGCCGAGTCGGAGTGGGATTGACGTCCGAGTCAAGTCCCTGGGCTTCGACGGATTGTGCGATAGCTGGTTCTAAAGAAATTTGTTGAGCAAGACTTACTTGTGCGTGGAACCTTCAGATATACAAGATCATGACATCTTTAAGCATTTGCTTCAGATCCAGATGCATTATGCGGCGCGACTCATATGACAGTCAATGCGGCTTTGCTGGTTTGTTAGAGAGCCTCGGCGGGGTTGACGTTCGTATGACAGGTACCTCCAGGTCGCTGATGTGGGCCCTTAAGCGCTTCAAAATCATATTGCAATTTAATGATTTAAAATTTAATGCGCGTTTGAACGTCGCCATGTTCAACTCGAGAGTAATATGGCTATAGGCGCTCTTTCATTTTCCTTTGTGTTAGAGCATAGCTCGGTTGAACCCACTAAGCGTTGGTATGTCAAGTTTGGTTGTCATATTTTAGTGAATCAAAACTCATTTAAAGAGTCGCTTGATTATATACTAGAGTCAACTTCGTATAGGTTAGCTTGAAAGTGTTAGGATATGACACTTACAAGTATTACATGAAGACTTGAAGAATGTGAAGAAGTATGGAGTTACAACGACAACATCATCCTTCCTCTTGAGGTTAGTAATATTTGACTTGAACTGTTTCATTCCCTAACGTATTTTTCAAGTCGTGCATATTGAAAACATAACTGCGAAGCTGTGTATGATACTCTAGTTAGACATAGTATTAAGGAATACAATATGAGGTTTATTGCTTAACCATTAAACTTTGTATATAAGACATCGACATAATCGTATGAATGCTATTGTGATTATGTATGGGTATGAGTGAAGATTTCATCCTAGGAAACAATGTTTTACATTCGTTTAAAATAAGTATGTTCATAAACTTGTTTTGTGAATCGAAAGGGAAATCGCTAGGATTATTGGTATTGTTATTCATTGCAAATCTATTTTGAATTACCAATATGTGTGTTTAGTATAACCACTCATAAACTTGTTTATGTATCTTGGTAAAACTATTCACAAGGCCTGACTTATGTATTGGTATGACTTTTATTAGTGAAACCGATCTTAAGTAATCACTCAAGATGGTATGATCGATGTCTTTTAAATAGCAACTTTTATCTAGCCATTGGGGAACCGATCCTAGTAAGAGGTGCAACAAATTTACAAGAGGGGAATCGATCCTTGTAAGAGGTGCAACACGTTTTTAGTAGATGGGGGAACCGATCCTATGAACATGTGCAAGAAGTTTGTAGTTTTGGGGGAATCGATCCTATGACCATGTGAAACAAGTTTGTAGTTTTGGGGGAACCGATCCTATGGACATGTGCACCAAATACAGGTAGTTACCATAAGTATGTGTGGAACCGATCCTAGTACCTAGTCAACCGAGTTTTGGTAACTAGCGTGACTATGCACAGTACTCACATGGAGGTAGCCAAACTTGTTTTGGTAGAACCGTGAAACCCATGATTGGTGATTTGATAGGATAATCAATCACATAGTTCTTGGAAGTCAGATGAACCAATTCTAAATTCGTTTGGAAGTGTGGCAAATCGGTTCCAAGATTGTAAGTATGAAAAAGGACTTGCAAAGTAAAGATGTCGACATACTTTGAACATGTGCAGTAATTCTTATCATTAATTGTTCAAAGATATTCCTTAATAGCTAAAGGAGAATCCCAGGATCGAAATAAATTGAAAATCTTTTAATTAATGTTTCTTAGTTTTTATATGCTATTTAATTTCCAACAATTAAATGCATGTCTTTAGAAAATAATATTTAGTAATGTGCATTTACTAATTATAGATTTTTTTATTGGGATTTCGGTCAATATTTGGACAGTGCATTTCCAGGAGTTATGAAAACCGAATTTGTGTTTATTGCATATCTTATAGAATATTCTGTTTTGGAAATTCCTTGGTGTCCAAACTTCCTTTGTCTATAAATATTGAAGCTTGCAATTCTAGCAAACGAATCCTCAGGGCCAGCAAAACTACCTAAGTTGTGTTGTTACTGGTGGAGCCGCCTATCGGAGAGGAAAGTACCCTAATTAGGAGAAATCTCTTACGACCGCTCGGTTTAAAGACTTCTTTGGGATTGAAAAGCTCTATTAGTACCGTTGGTGGGAAACTAGATAATTGCTGTTTATTTTAGTTTTCGATTGATTTGATTGACTAACGGTTGTTGAACTTTGATTGCACCTAGTTTGTTTATGCTTTAGAATCTTCTCTTCGGATATAAGATTCACTCAAACTAGATCGAAGTTTCGACGGGGATCTTTAGATTGTTTGTAGATCTAAAGACGTCTTGTGATAATCCAACGTTAACAGACTCCGTTCTGTGTGTGATTAATCACAAGAGATTCAAGTTGATTGTGTGCAGGTGCTGATTGAAGATCAAAGAAGATTTGAAGACAAGAAGACTTTTTGGGTTCATAATCTTTGGTGTGCACAATACTTGTTTCGGCTGGAAAGGGATCCAACTATAATCGATTTATCTTTGTGATAGATTGGATTGATTAGTTGAGTAGATCGGCATCAATACACTTCTTTGTGATTAATAGTATTGATTACATAGTCTAACAATTACTTCGGTAGTTGTTGAGAGATTGATCTAAGGACCCGACAAAGGAGTTTATTGGTTAAACGGAAGAGCCTTTGTCAGACTCATATCACGTTGTTTGAAAAGAGTTGTTACCGAACAGATTTGTTATTCCTTTACTGTTTGGAATACTAACCAAAGGAATCGTTCCAAGTGCGTGACTTACTGCAAGTTGGAGGCGCAGGGATACTGAGGAAACTGGGTGAACTATAGGTTTAGTTGCTTGGTATTAACTATACGAAGTTGGTTTGATTTTGTATAGCAGATTAATTCTGAGAGTATTCAATTCTGGACTAGGTCCCGGGGTTTTTCTGCATTTGCGGTTTCCTCATTAACAAAATCTTGCTGTGTCTTTTACTTTTCTATTTCCGCAATTATAATTGTTTTATTATAATTAGAAGTAAAATACACAAATGTTAATTCCTATTTTACTTGATAGACAATCCCTAGAGTTTGGTTAAGTCCGAACCTATTATGAAGTAAACATACTTCGTTGTTGTATTGTCTTGATCTCGTATCCATAGACAATCACATGAAGTGTGAACCGATTAGTTGTATTGTCTCGACTCAGTCCATTGACAATCACTTTCGGAAAAGGACTTATAGGGTGAAAAGTTTTAGATTGAGGTATATTTGGGTACCCTCGTCTTTTCACTTCGGAATCCTCATCTGAAGCTGGCGCGTTCGTAGCTTCGTATCTGGTAACTCCTGCAGCTTCCAAAATTTTGACAGTGATGACGTTTACATCTATTCCGGTGTCAATTAGTATTTTACCAAACTTAACTTTCTCAATGCAGGCAGTGGCTAGGAGTTCCCAACCGCTACTTTTGTCGTTCTTGTCGATTGTGACCTCTGGGACAGGCTCGGGCGGAACTATAGCTTTTCAGTAAACAAGAGGCGCTTATCAGAAGTGGCACAGTCGAGGGCTGTGAAAATATTCTTGCGCTTGTCTATGAAAGCAACAATACTTTGGATTCATCATCTTTTGATCAGTTGGCGGGCATTACACTTGAGGTAACTTGATAGCCCCATCTTGTTTCCAAACATCCGACAGCCCAAGGAATTCTTTCATAGGAAATGGGAAATCAGGAAACGCTGAATCCGACTTTGCCTGCTGTTGTAGTTGTCGGCGTGGAGTGATGTGTTTTGTAGTTGTAGTGGTAAAAAGGTTCGTTGCTCGAACTTGTGAAGGATTTTTGAAAATTAAATAAAATTGTTTCAATAATAATAATGAGAAAATACCGAGACTCTGGATTCCACCATTGACCAA